>CM070819.1:30239446-30354446 GCA_036326025.1 Chrosomus eos
CGATATTCGAAAATGCTATTTATGATCCCAACCCAACTTAGATTAACGGCGATAAGAGTCTCACGTTAACGCAGCACGTTAACGCCGATAACGGCCCAGCACTAATATATATATATATATATATATATATATATATATATATATATATATATATATATATATATATATATATATATATATATATATATATATATATATATATATATATATGTTAACATCACAGTTGATTATTTATAAATTATTTTTGCACATTAAGTATAGTATACTACGTTCCTATTTAGGCATTAATGTTTTATATAGCTTTAACTGCACTTATACTCTTTCCAGTTTAAAAACATTTTATTGTAGCTTGATGCATCCTTTTTTATCAACACATCTTTTTTATCAACATTTTAAACAAAAAGCTGAGAAAGTCACATTTGTGTCAAAGACTACGTCCAGATGAGGTTCAGAACTATGATCAAAACACAGACGGAGTAGATCAAGTCCATCACAAAATTCAGTCATTGGCGGGGATAGAATAAAGTAGATTTGAAGTCAATTCCTATGTACATTACCAGTGGACTAGCCTACACAAAAATTCAGATACTCAGAATTAGGAACATATCTGTTTTCTTTATAAATTAATATTTTCAAACTATTAAATTTTGTAAGACAGTATGTAATAGGCTACTCAATCAAAAGAATAAACGCAACTACAAGTAGACAAGTTAAGACAAGTAGACTAAGAATATTTACTTATACTTTTAAGTATACTAATAGCATACTTGAATAAACTTCTTTTTCATAAGGAAAGAGCAGCCAGGATACAGTTATTTTCAAATAGTGCCATTTGCATTTGTAAGTTGAGCAAGGAATGACCTTTGACTGTTTGGACCACTGCCACTCTTTAACACTTTGCTTTTCAAACAAATCTGAGGTGGCCAAGTATCAATTATGAGTTTATCTTTTTTCTCTCTCTCATTTTTCAATCAGAGTATAAAGCAAGACATTGGACTGAAATGTTTACCAAATGGAGTTGTTTAGAAATGCTGGGGCCAATCAGCTGTCACGATACAGGTCGCAGGCTGCACGCTTTGGAGGGCCACTATAAGACGGACTATGCAAACACACCCAACAACATTTCCAGAGATGCCTAGATCTAAGTTAGCCAAATCTATGGCCACACTCAAACAGAAAAAAAAACTCAAGATTGGGCGATAAGGGGGCTGTTGATAAGACTTCTGCTTGGAGAAAAAACATGTGCTTTTGATTAGATTTATAGTATGAACCTTTCATTATTATGATAGCTTTTTTCCCATGAATGTATCATTTTGAGTATTAGTAATATTATCCTAGATTGAAACTAAAACTAAAGGCAGTGAAGAGGAGGCTACATTTAGACTGACTGGTACGATAAAATATTAGTATGTCTGCCCACAAATCAGCCTTAGGTCCTTAGCCAACTCCCCTGCATTAGTCAGGTAACAAACCTGCCATTAGAAGCACTTTTACACCAAGGCACTCATCTCCCAATTAGCTTAATGTGGCTTCTATCTATGCATTCTGCAGATTTGCCATACTCAAATGAAATCTCATTAGAACCGTCCCCCACGCCCCCCAACACTGTGATGGATTACACTGTCATTACACATCCCTGACTCCTTTACATAATGTGGCTGAACACTGTTTGTGAGGTTAAAGACAATTAGTTAATAATTATAGCATTAAGTCACAGGTCTCATCTATCCATGGTGCAGTCGGCAAATGCTGCAAATGTGTCAACTGTGACGGCTGTATTTATCTCACTGCTTCTGGTGTCACTTACTGCAACCCAATAATGATGCTGGAGGCTTGAGCTTGGTAAATGGTCTCTGAGGACAGGCAAAATATGGTCAAATATCCATGCCAATGTTATCAGCATAAAAAAAGTCAGTTATGTAGTTATCATATTAACATTCCCACAGTCTTGTGTTAAAGGCTGAAAATTAAGCCACTGAGTACAGTCCGTTTAGCAATCATCACTTATCATAATCATGGGATCATTAAGCTCTAAGAAAATATATACTACAGTGGACACAGAGTAAGAAAAGCTAAATACATAGACTGGGCCCATGCACAGCACACTAGCTTTTATTTAATATACATATTTTATATTATTAAATAAATTATTACAAAAAACTTTTTTGATCAAAATATTCCAATATTCCAATATTACATTTTAAACATTTTCTTCTTTCTACCTAATATAGAACTGACATTTCTAAAACATCTAATTCACAATGGACGATTGGTCTGGGAACTACATTGATTCAGTGACTCCCAGTGGACACAACAAGAATTCACTATTGATCAAGGGGTAGCTATCATATCCCAGAAAGAAAAAAAAAAACTTCCATCCCCTGTGTTCACTACTTCAAGGGAGGTTAAGCAGAGGTTTCCCTGTGATCTTAGAAGGTCTTGAACCCATGAATTGCTCAGTATTCTACTTTCTGACCTTTTTATTTTAAGCAATGAATAATTGAGTAGGGAAGTGGCAAAAAGGGGGGAAAGGCTCAGTCAAAGCCCAGTGCCTGGAGCCATGACATCAGAGGGAGAGCTCATAAGAGTCTTGTGTAACTCTCATTGGTCAAATAGTGCCTAATGATTATAATAGAGCTCTCTATACATATATGGCCAAATGTGAACATGCAATGTTATGTTGTTGTTTTTTTAATTTTTTTTTTATCAAACCACATTTTTATTGTGCTAATATGTCTAAAATGCATGGTATTAGGGAGGTGTGTGGCCATCCAACAATACATATTGTTTATCTGACATTGTGCTGGATGACACATGAAATAAATGTAGAAGAAAAATACATCCAGATTTCCTGGCTAAACGATAATCCTAAATGACTGCTTGTGATCTCTGGGGAAAGTTGGTATACTCTGACCAAGCTGGAGAAAACATTAATGTCCAAATAAGGTGTTGCCTATTATACACGTACACACATGGCCCACTGTGAACCACTTTTTCTATAATTTGGAACAGAGCTACTCTAATTGCATTGGCTAGCATTTTCTCAATGCAGAACACAGACTAAAATACATCCAATGTACATCAAAATCATGATGATTTTGCATGTCCAGACATTTTGATAAATGTTATTCAAACAGTTTACTTCATACAAGTGTGGCAGAAACTGTTATAATTTTATTTGGTACTATCTGATTTGGCCGATGTGTAGCAAAAAGCAAAAGCCTATCTGTGGAATGTGAACTTAAAAGGGAGTATAAATTGGTAATTGTTGTTTTGTCATTTGAATTACCTTTTACAATTCAAGTGATCTGCATCAATGTCATTTTGACTGTAACATGTCACTGTGATGTGGGGCAACACTCAATTGTAGAGCGACTGAGGAAAAATAATAGAGGATTTATGTGATCTCCTTCTGTCAGGGAATAGAATGGATTTTCTGATATGGGAAGCAGATGTTAGCCGGACATTGAGATCTGTAAGGGGAACAGTGGGAGTGCGTGAGAAATGTCCCGTCTGTGGTCTTTGGAGCAACTGTGTCTTTGTTTTTTTTCTTTATGATATCACATCTTCTTTCTATCACTCCAGTGATTGCTTGCTAATGCTTGAAAAAGGTGTGACATATGCTCACAATTTGCTTCTTGGCTGTCATGTTTTTGTATCAGTGTGATACTGGGAGGTGTTTTACATTACTGTTATCATTTAGAGTAATGCTTACACCTCTTACACAAAAGCTATTATATTGTTATTAAAAAGAAGTCAAAGAGTAACCTTCAAAAGATTAACTCAGCTGGAAGGAGATCAGATGAAAACATGGAGAGAAGATATGTATGTGTTCACCTTACTTCTAAGTCTACGGCTCTTTCGTTGCAAGTCAAACAACACATTTTTATATCTCCTCTCTGATCCTAATTTAACTGTGAAGTAAGACACATGTTTTACATTTGGTGGATAAATAATCTCTCTCACACACACACACACACACACACACACACACACACACACACACACACACACACACACACACACACACACACACACACACACACACACACACACACACACACACACACACACACACACACACACACACACACACACACACACACACACACACACTATTAGAGAGGTTATATACAAACTGGTGCTGCCACAGCACATGCAGGCGAAGAGAATAAGCTAATGGACTCTTTGCCTAATGTGATAAGAGCCATTATTGACATGCTGCCAGGAAGATGCAATGCCATTAGCTTAGAGGTGGCTTTTTCCTTCTCTTGTCTGCTTCAGCAGCATCTCTTGAGCTATTCCTGTCCCCAGGCCTCTGGAGATAGAGCTCACAGACCCAGCAAACATAGCTGTGACTGTCACCAACAGCATTGTTTACTGCTGACACACATACAATCTCAAAAGCATTTCAGAATGAATGTAAGTAATGTGGATGGGCCAGCAGTTCAGCTAAACAGATCCATTAAACATCCGATCTAGGTATATGTCAGTAATTTACCTAAGTAGATCTCTTGAAGGATGGATATTACCACCAGTGTTGTGTGGGTAGGCATCACAAGAATAACAAGAAGTTGTATTAGGGTTTTGGGAAAACATAGGTCTAGAATCAGCCCAATCTATTGTTTCTGACATTATTACACTGTAATTGCTTTCAGTTAAAATAAATATCATTAACATCATCCATTGCTTCATCGGTCTGTCTTCACTATATGCCAGCCAGCACAGAATCCCAGTTGTTCAAACTAGGTACACCTCACCCACCAAACAATAAAGTCCCATTCACACCAAGATCGACAACTATAGCTTTAAGATATACAGTAATTTAGATGTAAGCAGCAATTTGGGGCCAAGCAGTGAAGGCACAGCAAGCACAGCAAATACAGCAAGCATATCATATGTCACAGGGAACAATAAGAGGGACTGTAATATGCATCTCTAAATCACAAAAATGTTTAAGGTTTTGTATAGAAAAACAGCACAGGACTGTTATTTTATGCTCAGAAAACTGAGTGACCTAACCACTGTAATAGACGGATTCTTACACGGAATCGACGTGTGAGAGGCGCGATGTGACAAAAGACAATAGAACACATTATAAACAGTCTTCACTGGATGCAGCGCGACAATTCCCTGACAGTAAACTGACGCATTATTCAATTTATGATGTACTCCAAGCACCCACGATACTTCTCATAGGAAGAAACAGTTGCTTTGTCGTTTCCACTGTCCAGTGCAGACAGCTTCTAGCTGTTGTGGCGCGATGCGAGTAGATGCAAAGTGGTACTTACTAGCGCTTATCATAGATTCCACAACCTACAGTATATGAAAAAAAAAAAAAAAAAATAACGCTCACTTGCGCATTCTCAATCAGGAAGATTGACTTTTTAAAGATTCCCAATGTTTGAGCTCCTGCGCATATGTCATTATGCGTCAGGAAGCTCGCGCTCCAGACTGCCATGATTATACTCAGGACCCTTTGCCCAGGCTGTGGATTACAGATAATAATGCTGTAAATAATGTTTAGTTTGTTTGCACAGAACGATCGTTTCGCTTCATAAGTACTCAAGGAATTGTCAGGTGCCACAGGTATTAATTTTGTTTTGCCTGTATATGTTTTTTCGACCCTCAAAGTGATGGTACCCGTTGACTTTATACATTATATGAATCCCCAAGACATTATATGAATCCCCAAGGACTACGGTTTAACCTATAAACCTTCTTTACTGTTCTACTGATGAAACAATGACACCTACATCTTGGATGGCCTCAGGGAGTGCAAATTAATAGCACATTTTCATTTTTGGTTAACTATCCTTTAAGTCTTATTTTTTTGTGATTATGAGAAAGGATTGAGTTTCTGTTATGTTGAAATTTTTTGTGGTTAAAACAGTAGTGATGCTGCATGCATCATACACCCAGCGCAATGTGGCGCCAGGTGCGATGCAAGTTTTTTTACTAGTTTCAGCCCGACCCAGTTATCATGTTCACATCCTGTGCCACGTTGTTTAAATAGCAAATGCCTTTGTGCCCCTTTGTGTGCCCATGGGCGTGCTGGTCTGAAAACAACGTGTGTTAGGGCACATTGTTGGCGTGTTGCTATTTTGAGGCAACTGGAATAGACTGTGTACTTTTAGTCGACGAAAACGCAAAAAGGTTTTAGTCAAGTTTTAGTCAATTTTAGCAAAAAAAAAAGTAGTCTTTAAAAAATAGAGAAAATAAAAGTGCAGCGGTGTCAATTTGTATCAAGTTAAAACATAGAATAGAAATAAAAGTGCCACTTTGCAATCTGTTAAAAAAAGAGAAAATAATAGAATCCATTTGGCAAGGTCTATTTATCCCTGCATTAGTGGCTGCAATGAGCCTGTTTTGTATTGCACAAATTTCTCAAAAGTCATGCTCAATGTTCAGCTGCGATCTGTACGTTGTTTTCAGTGAAGCAACTGCTGAAAAGCCCATCTCACAGAGATATGATGTGGCAAAGGGAAGAAGAATGCACACAGCTCTCTGCCTTAAAAACGTGATTTAAAAAAAATATATATAGACATAACATAGCCTACTGTGTTTGATATGGGATTAAAATGATGGGTAGTGTATGGGCAGTGTATAAGATATAAACTAATGATTAATTATTTTAATATTCCTTTGTTCCGATCAGAGCATGTGAGCGGAAAGCGCATTTCTGAATATTCCTCTGCTCGCTCATTCCGCTCATGCAGGTTCACGCGCTCAATACAGAATGGCCTGCTGGTTCGAGAATATGTGGAATAAGAGCTGCCTCCGACTAAACTTTTTATTCTAGTCGACTAGTAGTTAATCATTTAGGCCATTAGTGGACAAATTGCCCCTTTATATTCATTTAATTACTTAAATAGGCTATACAGGATAACGTCTCGGTTACGTCTGTATCCCTCGTTCCCTGAGTAGGGAACGGAGCCGTCTCGTCGGAGGAGTTTCCAACGAATTGGGATCACGCTAGGGAGACCAATCGACTTCGGCAAGGTCTCAGCTTCAGGAGTCTGAGCGACCGAGTCCAACTCCATACCGAGATAAGAGATCCTCTGCATCGGGCAGAGTTACTCTTGTCCCAGTTGACCTGAAGACCCAAGCGGCTGAGGTGCTGAAGCACCAGGTCCCTGTGTTCGCACAACAGATCTCGCGAGTGAGCTATTATGAGCCAGTCGTCGAGATAACTGAGAATGCGAACACCATGTTCTCTCATGGGAACAATGGCCGCCTCCGCGACTTTCGTGAAGACACGGGGTGACAGGGCCAGGCCGAAGGGTAGAGCCTTGTACTGATATGCTCGACCTTCGAACGCAAACCGAAGAAAGGGTCTGTGTCGAAGGAGAATCGAGACATGAAAGTACGCGTCCTTCAGGTCGATCGCTGCAAACCAATCCCGGGGACGGATGCACTCGAAGATGCGTTTCTGCGTGAGCATTTTGAGCGGGAGCTTGTGCAGGGCCCGATTCAAAATTCGCAGGTCCAGGATTGGCCGTAACCCCCCGGCATTCTTGGGTACAATGAAGTAAGGGCTGTAAAACCCAAAACCTTCGCCAGCAGGACGTCGATCTCTTACCTCAGGACAGGGGCATAGACACTCCGCACCCGAGTGAAGAGGATGCCCCTGTACCTGGGAGGCCGGCGGGCAAACTGAATTGCATAGCCGAGCCGGATGGTACGGGTGAGCCAGCGGGACGGCTCGGAAGCGCTAGCCAGGCTTCGAGAGACCGTACCAACGAACCCACCCTGACCACCGGCGTACCCGCGGAGGGGCAGCGAGGTGGAAGGCAGTGACCAGACTCCGGAGGCATTACTGCGGCCGAGAGAGAGGTCTGGGTGTGCGGGGCAACACCTACCTGCTTCCACCGGGGAACAGACGGCAGGGAAGGCTCGGAGGCGTTCGGCTGCGGGCTGTCCCGAGGCGAAGAAAGGAGGGGAAACGAGGAGCGAGGCCCGAGGGTGTCGAGTCCAGGTTTTCGCACCTCCTTGCCCAGCGGGAGATGAGAGTGACGAGGCCGTGGCGGCGTCACTGACATCTGAGAAATGGAAGAGGGGGAAAGGAGTAGCAAGGCATGGGAGCGTTGCTCACTGCAGTCCGCACCCTCGTGACCCAGAGATGGAAGAAACTGCTCTAGAAAATGAGGGTACCACTGGACAGAATGAAAAGATTCTCCACCCCGACCTCCTCCGGGGGAGGGAGAGGTGTGTGCACCGTCTCCCTGGGAAACTTCTGGACCACAGTGTGGACATCGTCTGACCGAGGGCCAGTGCTGTGACTTAAATCACGGTAGTCACTATGCAGAGCTCAACCACGACTCAGAACTACCCTTGTGCACTGCGTGTTTTTGGCCTATACTGACCATCACATGCAGGGAAGAGGTGGTCTGCCATTAGCAAAACCACCATCAAGGGTAGTGAGAGAGGAAAAACTTTCCCAGATTTTGGCATGTTGGCTTACCACACCAACATGCCTTCATACTGCAAAAGTTTTTCACACATCCGGGCAAGCACGGGGGCGGGGCAAGGCGACACGCGTTGCACTGCGCCCCCAGAGCAAAAACAGTGAACGTGGCCATCAAGCTTGATGACACACGGCACGCTGAATGCTTTTTCAAGACAAACAACGTGCCGACGTGGTCATGCTCTGCTAAGAGAGCATAAACCACCCACGAACACAGTTTCAGCATGTTTGCGATGCACTAGAGGAGTGAGAGGTTCCCTCACTGTAATCATCAGATCACCAATGCTATTAGCAAAAGTAGGCCTCTTCCGGTGCAGAAGAGGAACTAGATCGGGGAATATGCAAAGGGACTCCACCTCGTTTGAGGCACTTGAATCTCGACCGCGCATCTAAAGCGGCGAATGACGCGCGCTGGGTTGCTGTGACAACCCGCGCTGTCAGCCGGCGGCTCGACGGCACACGGCACGCTGAACGGCTCAAGCCTTTACGAGAAAGGGGAGACGAACAACGCGACGTGGTCATGCTCTCATGAGAGAACATGAACCACCCACGAACGCAGTCTCAACACGCTTAAGCCCAGGCATGTGAAACGGTGATCATGGCCGTCAATGAGGACAGGAAACGACCGCATCCAGAAACACACAAGTGAAACGTCATCCTGAAAAGGACGCGATCTTCACCCGTGTTGCTCTTTTACAGAAACGCTCTCTTATTGTGCTGAAGCACACAGGGATCAACGCGGCAACACAGCGGGGAAACTGCAAGCCCGCTGTGTGCACTCAACTGAATACCAGCTGTGAGAACAGCTTTTTGTTTAAAGATGTAGATCGCGTTCAGTAACAGCCAGCCCGGGAGCTCACGAAGATCACTGAAGCGCCGTCACGCCAACACAGAGAAGTCTCGAAAAACAGAGACTCGTTGTCTCATTCACTCAAGAGGACACAACTGGTCGGCTCCGAAGCAAAAAGCATTGTGTATGCGTTTGCTTCCGCCCTTTATACCCGCACTGGCAGGCGGGTCGCGGAATGCAAATCTTGCATGCCAATATTTATTGACTCGTTTTAGTTCACTCGAAGTCGATTGGTCTCCCTAGTGTGATCCTAATTCGTTGGAAACTCCTCCGACGAGACGAGTTCCCACGAAAGGGAATGAGCGTTATAGCCGCACTCAAGCGCACGACCCCGCGCACAAAGCTTGCCACAAAGTAGCCTACCGGCAAAAGTAATGATTATGAATGTGTAAAAAATAGCAAGGAGACATTTAATTGTTTATTAATAAACTGGTGTTTTCGGTGTAGCTGCAAAGATGAAGTTGACGATGCGGACTCGCCATGAACGAATAAAGATATAAGGCATAACACGGAAAATGTCCTCCCGTTTGGATTATACTGAAACTGAAAGTAAGTCCATAAATCATCTCGTCGTTTCCGACCACCAAGCCCGTTTATTGGCTTCGCCACCATGGTCCTTCAAAGATGTGTGATGAGTGACTAGCCGCAGCCGCAGGTGTGTTTTTGTTGTGTGGAATCTGATGCGCGGCATGGGTGGTGGGCGTACCCAAAACAAGGATAGGAAGCGGCAGCATTGCTGATACTTTTTTTTTAGCTCAAAACAGACAGATTGCACGCAAAATAAGCAGAAATTACATGCATTGCAAACGTCAGACTTATAATCATTTTCGTTCCGTCTCGTCTTGTCAACGAAAACTCGAAAACGTCTCGTCATGTTTTAGTCACCTTAGAGCCATTTTTAGCTAGTCATCGTCACATTATCGTCATAAAAAAAGTGCATCAACGAAATGATTTCGTTATCGTCATCGTTGACGAAAACAACATTGTTCCAACGTAATTATTTTCACCCGGGATGTTCACATGACAACGCGGCACATTGTCCATCAGCTGAATATCTGTTCTGACGACAGAAATATAATGCTGTTAACATAACGGTTGCAAATAATTAGGGCCAAAGCCTTGAAAAGGCGGAGGCACCTATTGTATCTGTTCCGGTTCCTATTATTAGGGGCCAAGCACAGAAGGTGCGGAGGCACCTATTGTATCTGTTCCCGTTCTTATTAGGGGCCAAGCACCGAAGGTGCGGAGGCACCTATTGTATCTGTTCCGGTTATTTTTAGGGGCCAAGCACCGAAGGTGCGGAGGCACCTATTGTATCTGTTCCGGTTCTTTTTTCTTCTTCTTCTTCTTCTTCTTCTTCTTCTTAGGGGCCAAGCACCGAAGGTGCGGAGGCACCTATTGTATCTGTTCCGGTTCCTATTTTTAGGGGCCAAGCACCAAAGGTGCGGGCACCTATTGTATCTGTTCCGGTTCTTATTATTATTCCTACTTTTTCTTCTTCCGACTGGGCGTCTATGGCAGCTCATAGAACCGTGTCCGGGAAAGTTGTTCCGATTTGACATTCTGATAGAGGACAGTCCCAACATTAAGTACATTCCCTCTAGCGCCACCACCTGTCCAAAGTTTCACTTTTATTATGCTAATAACTTTTGAACCGTAAGGCCTATCAACAAAATCATTTTTTCCTCTGATTCCTGAGCTCATGACGATTCGATTGCACCCTATGACGTCATTTTCCATCATGCAAATTTTTCCGCCATTTATAATTTTCAGAAAAACCTACTTTTTCGAACTCCTCCTAGGCCGAAGCTCCGATTTTCACCAAAATTGCACCAGATCATCTTCAGGCAGTGGGGACAAAAAGTTATGGAATTCAAGTTGATTCGCTTAATAGTTTTTGAATACCGTGCAAAATCATTTTACGTAGCGCTTGTGAAAACAAACTTAAGGCTGTATCTCCGCAACGCTTAAAGTAACACTATGTAGTTTTTCAACCTTCATAATATATTTCCAAGACCCTTGTGATGGTACATCGACTTAAAATAAGTTTATTGACACGTCAGCCATAGCCTGACGTGGTCTGTATCACTTTTACTGGCACTATGTAACTTCGGGTTTCGGGTCGGCACCCGTGCACAAAAATAAACTACAAAATTCGAATGCTTTACGGCATACGTCACTTCCCCCACAAGTTCCTCCAATTCGGACGTGAGTGAACAGCCAGCGTGTGTTTTCGTTTGCTATTGCTTTCGTTATGGCCGAAGCGGTAAAAACAACTAAGACAAAGGTTTTGTCTGAGAAGACTCGGAAGAGGAAAAGGCTGAGTGATAAAGCAAGAGGCCTTTTGGTCAATATTGGTCTAGTGTTTGCTCGCTGGCGTGAGCTTAAAGATGAACTAAGTAACTTTTTTTCCTTAACCGAACAGCTTTGGATTCATTGTAATGTTTATATTACTGATTTCATGTTGAATGGTGGTCATCGCCGGCGCCGTGTTCGAGGCGCACATACAATACAGACTGCCGACAGTTCAACAGGGCGCACACAGCTCTTAAAGGGGCCACACCTTATTTCCACTCGTTACAGCTTTCATCCTACTGAACCGGTACCGGTGTACAATGGGAGGGGATCAGGCCGTGAGTGCAGAGACATCTCTGCATGCGTGATATTTACGACAGTACAAGTATCCCACAGCGACTGTAGGGGTCACTGTTTGACAAAAACGTAAATCCTGCATAGTGCTGCTTTAATCGTATTCAGACCAAGCTTGGTACATGTCATCACAAGCATGACCTGAGGCTACATGCTGCGTTTCGGCACAGCGCCACCTACTGGTCTGGAGATATGAAAAATGGCTATTTTTGCTCATAACTCCTGAACGGTTTGTCCAAAAATCATAAAAGTGGTCTCGTTAGATTCAGGGTGTCATGCCGAGTCGACTGATATCCAATTTTCCCAGATCGGCCATTTAGGCTGTCGGCCATTTTGAATTATGTGCTAAAATGCTGTATTTTATGAACGCATGAACATATCATTACGAAACTCGGTATGGGTCATCAGTACGATGCCCTGAAAGAGCCTGAGAAGTTTCGAAACAGCGCCACCTAGTGGTATTTTTTTTTTTCAAATGCTTATAACTTTGGGTGTGGTCAACTTATTTTCACGGGATTCATCTTTTTGATTTCCTGAATCGTTGCCAAGTCCAACGATACCAAACATGCTGGGTTTCGTCTTACGGTTTGTGTAGCGTTGCGATTTAGCATGAAAAAAACATTTGGCTATATCCATGAAACCGCTTGTCCGATCAAGTCATGTGTCAGTCATTTTTTACGTGTTTTTTCATATAAATGTCTATAACTCTGACGCGAATTGAGATATTTTTACCAAAATTGTCACACACATGTATGGGCTCACTCTGAGGAAACATAAAAAAAATGTGGGACTGAGCCTCTTGGTGGTGCTATAATAGAACAAAACATGAAGTTCCCATTGACTTCAATACAGTTTTGTGAAATAAAATGCTATACTAAACAAATGCATTGGTGTAATATTATGAAACTCAGAATGTGCCAACAACACCATGCCCTGAAGGTACTCAAAATATTTCAAACCACCTAGTGGTCAAAAGTTATAACAAAATTTCCAAAAAGGCTAATAACTTTTGAATAAATCTGCCTGTTGAAATGCCACTGGTCTTAATAGATTCCTTGGATCAAACTGAGAACATAGATACCAGGTTTTCCTTATTTGGCCGAACTTCCTGTCCGCCATCTTGATTTTCAGTCAAAACCTACTTTTTCGAACTCCTCCTAGACCGTTTGTTCGATTTTCACCAAAATCGAATCGTATCATCTCCAGACCGTGCCGACTAAAAGTATAGATTTCGTGCAGCAGCAAAGTTGAGGCATGACGCTAAAAGCACTATTCAGGCTTTATCTCTGCAATGCCTTGACATATTGACACCAAACTTTATATGTGTCATTGTCACTTCACTCTGACCACATCATATCGATTTCGTAACTGCGACACCTATTTGTCAAAAGTGATAAACCATTAAATCATCTTAAAAATTACTGTATATATGATTTTTTAGCCATTTATCCAAAGTTCTCTTAAAATGTCTTTCATTGCTCCTTGCTGCAGTTGGTCTTCCACTCCCACCCATGATGGCATCTGTTGCCGCTTCTTGCGCTTGGCCCCGGTAATGGGTGCTTGCAGCTATATTTTTTCCTTAGGATTATTATTTTTTTTCTCGATTATTATTTTTCTAACGAATATTCGGGCACTTTTGGGGCCCTTAAAATGCTTGAAAACTCTTGAAACTTTGCACACAGGTCAGAACCCGCGCCTATCAGGGCCGGGCTGAAGATGGTACCCAGGCGTGGCCGGCGGGCTCGACAGCGCCCCCTGGAACGGGGTCCGAAAACTTGATCCATAAATCAAACACACTTGCATGTAATAATATGAAACTCGGTACACACATAGATCTCATCGGTTCATATATTCTTCATGCTCTTACTTTTTACCCCAGCCCAACAGGAAGTCGTCTATTTAGGGTTGTTTGGAAAACGCATGCAATGGAATTTCAGAATACTCCTCCTAGAGAATTCAAACACACGGCACGAAACTCGGTCAGCGTGAAGTCAAGACACTGTGGATGAAAAATTGCCATGGGGTTTTTGATATCTCGGACGGTTTTGCCGTGGCGAGGAAATGAAATAATGGCGTGAAACATGAAACAGGACGTGTGTTATAACTTCTGCATACATTAACTGATCTTGATGAAACTTCAGCAGTGTGTTCATTGTAAGAGCCCGATCTCATGGATGTGACTATTGTGAGTCAAAGTTATAGCGCCACCAACTGGCAGAAGGAAGTGTGTCACTTCCAAAATGCTTTGAAATCACCCTCTTATTTTTACCCGATTTGCTTCAAACTTTATGTGTATAATGTAAACACACCGCCAGATGTAGACCTTTGAAAGGATTATTGATATCTTAGATACTGTTGCCGTGACCACGCATCAAACTTTAATATTGTTTTTGGATGCTTTTGAGACTCTTAGCACACTTTTGGGCCCTTAACGTGCTCAAAAACTCTTGAAACTTTGCACACGGGTCAGAACGTGGGCCATCAGGGCCGGGCTGAAGCTGGTTCCCAGGCGTGGCAGGGGGGCTCGACAGCGCCCCCTGGAACAGGGTCCGAAAACTTGGTCCATAAATCAAACACGCTTGCATGTAATCATATGAAACTCGGTACACATATAGATCTCAAAAATATAGCTTGAAATTGCATGAAACTCGACAGACACATCACATTAATTAGCCAGTAGACATGTGCAAAGTTTCAGAAACGGGCATGGTGAGGGCTCAGTAGTGCCACCTTTTGACAAAAGAGGGGGAGTTAGGTCTATTGTTTTATCTACAATCTTAAAACTCAGTACGTATATTGTTCTCATCGAGCCCGACAACTTTCTAATTTATAGTTATTACCTCCGACCAACAGGAAGTCAGATATTTTGGTTTGAATATGGTCCTTCTCTCTCTCTCTCTCTCTCCTCTCTCTCTCTCTCTCTCTCTCCTCTCTCTCTCTCTCTCTCTCTCTCTCTCTCTCTCTCTCTCTCTCTCTCTCTGAGCCAATATGGCAAGCCGTATTAACATTTAATCATTTTAACATACTAGTCTCTATTTTCATGCTACTAGTACTTATTTTTTAGATACTAGTATCTATTCCATTAAAGGGGTGGTTGATTGCGATTTCACTTTTTTCATTTTAAATAGTGTGTAATGTTGCTGTTGGTGCATGAATAGTATCTGCAAAGTTAAGGCGCTGAAAGTTCAATGTAAGCAGAGATATTGTCTTTTAAAAATCAGGAAGTTTAATGCCTACAAAAACGACTCGATTGGGACTACAATGGGTTTTAGACGTCACTAACCCATACATTTACATCAACCCTCCCTCCGGAATCTGCAAAAAAGGGCATGGCCATATTTCTGCGGCTCGTCGAGTGTGTTATGTTCCCCCAGCTGCCAGGTCTGTGTTCGGGCTTCCACAGACGTTGTAGTTCGTCAACAATGGATACAATTTATGTTTGATTATGTTCCTGAATATTACAATCGTAATTTAGCTCTCTGTGCTGCGCATTTTACGGAAGACAGCTTCCAGAATCTCCACAAATTCAATGCCGGATTCAACAAGAAACTGTTACTAAAACATGAAGCAGTTCCAACTTTAAAACCAGAGGCAGCAGTTGTTGGGCCACAACCTGTAAGTAAGACTTAATCATTTTAAATGTATTTGCATGTATAATTTCAGACGTAATGTTTTAGTTTTACCAAATGCATGCACATACTTAGTTATGCTATTTCGTGTCTACGACAAACGCGTACAAACATTTTGGATCTGAATTTGTATATGTACTAATGTTGTAAATGTATTTTTCATGTATATAGCCTACTTTATGACGTTATTTTTCAATTTGATCAAGAACGTAAACCAATGCCAATGCTGTTTGTGTATATAGCCAGTTAGTTCGATGCTATTTTGTGTAAGACAAACGTGTATAAAGTTAAAAAATATAGGCAAATTACCATTCAGAAACGTTTTGTAAGAGCCGTGTATGGGGAGGTTCTGCTTGACTCTCTTCATCGTCGCTTTCTGGGTCTGATTCTTGTTCAAACTGATACTGCAGTATCGACACCATTATTTACATTTGACAGGAACACATATGCAACTTTCGCCCGTAAAGGTAATGGGCTAAATTTTCCGGACAACGTGCACTACACATTAGCCAATCACAACACACCGACCCAAACTAACCAATCTGAGCCCATTGCTTGTTTCTGATGGAGTGGTTTCATAGAATCAGGATGTAAACCGGTCGTTCAAATGACAGAGGAGAAAGCGGCTTACAATAAAGGTGAAATTTATGAAAAATAGGACTTTTTAAAAAAGACAAACCACGAATACATGTTATATTGCACCCCATAAACACAATCATTCAAAGAAAAAAAGCAGTAAACCACCCTTTTAAGTACTAGTACTTATTCATTTGTGACTAGTGCTTATTCTTTAGTACTAGTGCCTATTCTTTAGATACTAGTGCTTATTCTTTAGATATTCTTTTGAATATGTATTAGTAGCTAATAAATAAGTACTGGTATCTATTTAATAGGTACTAGTATCTAAAAGGTAATTTTCTCTCTCTCTCTCTCTGAGCCAATATGGCAAGCCGTTTTAACATTTAATCATTTTAACCTACTAGTCTCTATTTTCATGCTACTAGTACTTATTTTTTAGATACTAGTATCTATTCCATTAAGTACTAGTACTTATTCATTAGCGACTAGTGCTTATTCTGTTTAGAATATTCAAAGTGCTTATTCAATTTGTATGCTTATTTAAATTTTCATAGCAGAAAATCAGATTTTTCTGCTTATTCAATATTGCATCTAAAATGTAAGTGACTTGATGTGTGTGTGTGTGTGTGTGTGTGTGTGTGTGTGTGTGTGTGTGTGTGCGTGCGTGCGTGCGTGCGTGCGTGCGTGCGTGCGTGCGTGCGTGCGTGCGTGCGTGTGTGTGTGTGTGTGTGTGTGTGTGTGTGTGTGTGTGTGTGTGTGTGTGAGAGAGATTGTGTATGTTACAGTGACAAGATTTTAACCCTTTAAGGCCTTGTCTTTTTGGATTGGATATATATCTTTTTTTTTATAAAAAAAAAAGTGCATACAACCCATATATTTTAAATGTATTGTTTGTTTTAAATTAAATTAAGATTGTATGTTTGGTAATACCTATATAAATTTAAAATGAATGTGCTATATTTCAGATCAATATATTTGTTTTCCTTCATTTTAATCAACACTAACTTTATTCTCATCTGAACTATAAATAACTTATTTCTGTATAAAATAAAAAATCCCTAATAATCCAGACCAACCAGAGCGCACTATTTCTAGAACATCATCAGTGCTGAAGCGGAACTACCAGAGCCGTTCGGCAGATAGCGAGCAGATATTTTGTGTCACGTCGTGCACAATAACCCTAAAGGCACCAGGGTGCCGGTGGCCCTTCATCGCTGCTCGCAGCTATATATATATATATATATATATATATATATATATATATATATATATATATATATATATATATATATATATATATATATATATATTTTACTTTACAAAAAAACTGTTAAAATATGAGTTTTATTTATCAGTTATATATCTGTGTGTCAGTGTCTCAACTTTAAAACTTTGGACCCAACATTACCTAACATTTCTTATGAAACTTTTCTTTATGAAAATTTAAACATAACATGAAACAATTTGTATAGTGTAACTATACAATTTGATGTACCGTATATACCCGAATATAAGACAAGGTTTTTGTCCTAAAAATAGGCTGAAAAATGAGGGGTCGTCTTATATTCGCGATATAGACAAAATCACAGCACAAGCTCAAGGTAGTGTGGGGCAGGCACCGCGGTGCGCTTCAGAAGAAGAGAAATACCGGTATGCCTGGTTTGGGATGCATTCCGCGGAAACTTGACAGAGCCCGTCAAAACTCAGTTGTGGAAAATGAACGGCGATCTAGTGATCATAGCGGGCTTGACAAGCCAGCTACAGGTATTGGATGTAGTCGTCAACAAGCCATTCAAGGATAATCTGCGCAAGAGGTAGGCTACACTGAGTGGCTCCTGTCAGGCGTTCACTCACTGACGCCTACTGGAAACGCAAGGTCTCTCGCTCTCTCCCTCTCTACTGTGCATGCGCTTCACGGTTTGGTTTGGAGCACATACAGTAGGCTATGTTCTGCCTCGCATGCGCGGCTCTAGTCTAGATTCCAGGAGATTTGAACTAATTTGCGGGCATCAGGGAGCCGCTATCAATACGCCGGATTTTTATAGGTTATTAATAGAACTGATGCACACAGTGAACTGAATTGAAAACAAAAAACAGCGCTGGACAGGGGGCTTAAAATCCGGACTGTCCGGCCAAAATCCGGACGTATGGCCACCCTAACCTCAATTACATACATACATAGACCTACATAATTATTGCATTTTTGTGAAAAGGACGGTTATTCATTTTTGTCACTCATTCATTCATTTCTCTCTTCAACTCATTAACAGAGTGCACTTTATTTTGTGACAAATTAATCCAAATATTTGATGAATGGTGTTACAATGTTTTTTTTCCAGTGAATTATCACTACAATTTTCAAATAAAATTATTTTCTGTTGAAAACCAGATTTTTTTTCATTTTTCCACAAAAGTCTCTTTCCCCCAAAAATAAGTCTGGAAAATGGAGGGTCGTCTTATATTCATGGTCGTCTTATATTCTTGTATATACGGTAGTAATATTTCATGTTCTTCTTCTCTATCTTTTTTATTTATTTATTTTAGTTTTCAACTTATTGTTTTTTTCTCATTTGTATTCTGATGACATTGAACATAATTGTTAATACATTTTGTATATTGTATACAAGTTGTATGTCATAAAAAATAATCTCTGTATGTTTTGCGAAAAAAAAGTTAAAAGAAATAAAATAAACTAAAGTAGAATTTTGAGCTGTAAGCAAAGAGTATAGAAGAACTAAAAAAAGTATAATATTACAATATAATATTCTAATAATATTTATATATACAATATATTACAATATTATTTTAATATTATAGTTTATTTATAAAAAATATAGGCATTCACGTTCTTTGCTGTAAGCACGTCCTGTCTATGAGCATGGTAACTTATAACGAGTCACTTATTTGGTTCCCCGGAAAACATTTCCGTTGTGGTCTGTGTTACTTGCAGCACGTTTCTGTATTTGGTTGTGTTGTGAGTATTTGGAGCACACGTGTGTTGTGAAACTGATGAAGATGTTGCGGGTGTGTTTTTTTTCTATTTGCAGGTGTATTTTTTTCAATTTGCATGCGCTTTTTTTTTTCTATTTGCATGCGTCTTCTTTAGGTTGCAGCATGTTGAGCTCTCTCGGACACTGTACATTAGTAATATAGGCAGGTGCATATAGATGTGTCGACCATTTTCCCCTGTTTTTATCAAAAGTGGATTCGGAGTGCACTTGTGCAGTGTGCTTTAGACCATTCACTTAGATGGTTAAAATATAGCCTATTATGTTTGTTCATATTATGCAATAGCTGTAATAATGGCAGTACAATAACAAGTAATTTCCGACTTGTGCTGTGCTACTTGCAGAAAGTCTTTTAGGTGTACATAAATAAACGTAAAACTTCTAAAAGGTCTTTTCCATTTACTCAAAATCACAGATTTGAATATATTGAATTCTATTCTATATAATTGAGCTGATATAACTAAAAAACATTGACTGAGTTCAACTATAAAAATGTAAAATGATCAAATAATTTTGTAAAACCACCTGCCTAATACCAATAAGTAAAATCAAAAAGCCATTGTTTTTGCCAAACTCATATAACCCCTGTTTTGTGCATTTCTGTGATATAAATTGAATTAAATGGAAGCTTAAGTATGCTTGTTTTTTTTATTTATTTATGTGAAATAATGATAAACACAGTTGACAGTATGACTGATGTGGACTCTGACCTAATTACTGACATAAATTAATAAATTCCTGTAAATGTAACCTTTTTAATTTTAAACCATTGGTCAAATATCGATGCTGGATTTTAAGTCTTTATGTGAAGACAAAAACATCTGCTTCTGTCATTTTCTGTTTGCAAGCTACTTTTCATTCAGCTAGCTCCATGCTGGTGAAATGGTGGAGTTGTATGAAATAATGTAATGTTATGCTTTGCAACAGACACTCTGGATGACGCAGTGTAGGTTATTATTTCTTTCAAAAGATGATTGTTTTTGTTGTTGCAATAAATATAATAAGTGGATGGTCTTTTTTGCAAGAAATATCTTAAGGCATGTGATGGCCAAACTGCATTTTATTAAAGTAATAAAAACACAAGATTTGTCTTTATTAAATTATGTTTGACAATCAAAATATGTTTCCTTAAATGCAAGTAAAAATAAAGTAAAAAAGTAACTAAAAGCTAGTCTTATTTTTTTTTACAATACAGCATGTGAACAATTTTACCATTATAAAATAAAATGTGGATTTTTTTTGTACAGTACAAATTGTCAAGCAGTGCTAATAGTACAGTATATCTAAAATGTATAAATGCAAATTAGCATGCAAAAAGTACGTTATTGCACCCTAAAGGAATTTTGCATATATATTTACACTACCGTTCAAAAGTTTGGGGTCAATACGATTTTTTTTTTTTTTTTTAAGAAATTAATACTTTTCTTCAGAAAGGACTCATTAAATTTATCAAAAGTGACAGTAAAGCCATTTATAATAATGCAAAATATTTATTTTTTAATTGAATGCTTTTCTCTTGAACTTTCAAAGAATCCTGAAAAAAAATGAATCACGGTTTGCACAAAAATATGAAGCAGCAAAACTGTTTTCAACTGTGATAATAATCATAAATGTTTCTTGATCATCATATTATAGTGATTTCTGAAGGATCATGTGACACTGAAGACTGGAGTAATGATGCTGAAAATTCAGCTTTGATCACAGGAATAAATTACACTTTACTATATATTCACATAGAAAACCGCTGATTTACATTAGAATAATATTTCACAATATTACTGTTTTTTCTGTATATTTAATCAAATAAACACAGCCTTGGTGAGCAGAAGAGACTTCTTTTAAACACATTAACTCTTACCGACCCCAAACTTTTGAACGGTAGTGTGTATATATATATATATATATATATATATATATATATATATATATATATATATATATATATATATATATATATAATAATAATGGGGTTTTGAGATGAAAAGTAATACCATGCAAATATAAATATACAGTGTTATGTATTTGCCTAAGCTACTGAGGCACCCTCTATTATCATTTGCACAGCACTCAGCTACCACATATTCAGTTTCTGTTGTCCCAGGGGTTTCTGGAATATGGAGTCACTGAAGCACACAGTCTTGCCTGACAATCAAAGTGAAAAGTCATGCCAAGGTGCATAAAGGGGAGTGCCAATATCCGGAGGGAGTTGACACACTACATCACTGAGCTGCAGCCACTGTACTCAAGAGCTATTAAGCACGAGCCATTCTCTCTACACCCCTCCCTTGTTTCCCTTTCAAGAGTCCCTCTGGTCAAAGGCAGATACAAATGGCTGTTTGCTGTACAACTCCCATAACATGTTTGTATCAGCTCCTGCCTGGAAAATGGTTGCCAGTTGGAAAATAGTTCCAACAGAGATGGAACGTTGCAAAGTAAAGGAGTGCCATTAGAACATCTTCTTCCCTCTATATGTGCCCCTTTCTTCCCCTCCATATGTGTCCCTTTCTTGGCACTTTTCACAATTGTTTTTTTTTTTTCTTTTCAATACATAGAAGGACTATACATTTTCAAAACTCTTCAGATACAACAGCAGAGTCTGTGGACTAAACTGTGTACTATTCTCATTATTGGATAATGCATTCAATAATGTTATTATTTAAATAATTACATGTATGTCCAAAACATAACAGTTAAAAAATAATTAGAAACATTTGATTCATTTGTATACTTATTTCTCTATTCCCTCATGAAGGTGCAAAGTGTATGGCCACAGTACAAATAATGATGCACCCCTCCTCAATGCAATGGATGCTGAATGTCTGCACATATCTGCTAAATATTGTAAGAGATGGACAAATGGTGTGTTATATTTAAATTCACTATAATATAAAAATTGTTCAATTTAATTTGTTTATGTAATATTGCTATTTACTTTTTAATTATTAATCAGTGTATCTGTCACATGTCTGTCCTGTCTTGTGTTGCACATGGGTGGTTGTTATGTTGGGCCATGTGCCTCTGTCATTGTTTGATCCCTCCCACTCGTTACCTGATTAGTGTTTGAGTTTCTCCACCTGTTCTCTCTTGATTTGTTCCCTTTATAAGTCTCCTCATGTTTGCAGTCTTTGTCGGTTCGTTGTCAGTGTCAGATGTTTCTCTGTTCCTGGTTGGTGTTCCCTGTATTCTTGACCCAGTGTTTGTTTCATGTTCATTTATTATGTTTTCCCCCTCGTGGGTTTTTTGATTTGTGTTTGTTCTGTTTTGTAAATAAACCTTCCTTGCTTTGCACTTGAGTTCTCCTTTTCCTAAGTGTGAACGTGACAGAACGAACCGACCATTTTTTGAACTCAGCAGCAAGAAGGATTTTATTTATTTATTTATTTTTTTTTCCTCTGAGGAAGCCTGAATGACATGTATATGGACGATGATGATCTGGATTGCCCGGACTATGTCATCTCCACGTTTGGAGCAACACAGTTCTGCCCTATCGGCGGGGACCGAAGGACTCGGCCCGGTAAGGAATCCGGAGGAATGAACATCTTCCAAGCGTTCGCTTTGATGGCTCATCAAAGGGAGTCGGAGCGCTTGGCCAGGGTTTCTGAGACCCGTGGAGGTCACAGGAGAGATTTTCGGGGGACCCGCCAGGTAATTTTTCGTGGGACCCGGGGAGGTTGTAAAGGAGGAGGTGGTCGAGAGGAGGGTCAACATCACTCTCCATCCTGGCCTCCTTACGATCCTGTACCAGTGGAGGGCAGTTCAGAGCCGACTTCTCGCCGTCATGGACGGAGGAGAGGAAATCCATCTGCCCAGCGATAGACTGCTCACGTCCCCTCTGCCCAGCGAGAGACCGCTCATGTCCCGTCTGCACAGCGCGAGACTATTCACGTCCCGTCTACCCAGCGAAGGACTTTTCGCGTCCCGTCTGTCCAGCGAGAGAGTGTCCGCGTTACGTCGGACCTGCGGAGAGACTGTCCCTGAGCCGGTGCCTGTCCCTGAGCCGGTGCCTGTCCCTGAGCCGGTGCCTGTCCCTGAACCGGTATCTGTCCCTGAGCCGGTGCCTGTCTCAGAGCCTGTGTCCGGTCCTGAGCTGGATGATATGTTTGTGTCTGTATTTGTTTCTGTTATGTTGACTGTTTCTGTTTTAGTATCTGTCCCTGAACCAGTGTCCGTCCCTGTCCCTGAGCCTGTGTCGATCCCGGAGATTGTGTTTGCCCCTGAGCCGGAGTCTGTCCCTGAGCCGGAATCTATGTTTGTTTCTGTATTTGTTTCTGTTCTTATGACTGTGTCTGTGTTAATGTCTGTCCCTGAGCCAGTGTCTGTCCCTGTCCCTGTCCCGGAGCCTGTCCTTGACCCGGAGCCGGTGTCGGTCCCAGAGCCTGAGCCTGTGTCTATCCCAGAGTCTGAGCCTGTGCCTGTCCCAGAGCCTGAACCGGGGTCTGCACCGCCCTGGCCACCCGAAGGGTCTTCACCGCCCTGGCCACCTGAAAGGCCTGATCCGCCCTGGCCACCCGAGGGGTCTTCACCGCCCTGGCCACCTGAAAGGTCTTCACCGCCCTGGCCACCTGAAAGGTCTTCACCGCCCTGGCCACCTGAAAGGTCTTCACCGCCCTGGCCACCTGAAAGGTCTTCACCGCCCTGGCCACCTGAAAGGTCTTCACCGCCCTGGCCACCTGAAAGGTCTTCACCGCCCTGGCCACCTGAAAGGTCTTCACCGCCCTGGCCACCTGAAAGGTCTTCACCGCCCTGGCCACCTGAAAGGTCTTCACCGCCCTGGCCACCTGAAAGGTCTTCACCGCCCTGGCCACCTGAAGGGTCTGATCCGCCCAGGCCGCCCGAGGGTTCTTCACCGCCATGGCCGCCCTGGCTGCCTGATGAACTCTGTCTCGCCCTGGCCGGTCGATGTCCCGTTCCGCCCTGGTCTGTTCCCCCTGTCCCGCCCTGGTCTGTTCCACCCGTTCCGCCTGATGTTTCCTTCCTGCCCCCCGCGTCTGGTAGCCGCTCCGTAGGGAGGGGGTTATGTCACATGTCTGTCCTGTCTTGTGTTGCACATGGGTGGTTGTTATGTTGGGCCATGTGCCTCTGTCATTGTTTGATCCCTCCCACTCGTTACCTGATTAGTGTTTGAGTTTCTCCACCTGTTCTCTCTTGATTTGTTCCCTTTATAAGTCTCCTCATGTTTGCAGTCTTTGTCGGTTCGTTGTCAGTGTCAGATGTTTCTCTGTTCCTGGTTGGTGTTCCCTGTATTCTTGACCCAGTGTTTGTTTCATGTTCATTTATTATGTTTTCCCCCTCGTGGGTTTTTTGATTTGTGTTTGTTCTGTTTTGTAAATAAACCTTCCTTGCTTTGCACTTGAGTTCTCCTTTTCCTAAGTGTGAACGTGACAGTATCTCATTTTTATTATTCATATGTCCTCATAATCTTTAATCAAAATAACTTGACATATAGCATGAAAATGTCATTTTTTGCATGTTGAACCACTTAATCTAAATAAAAACTGCATTAATGACAAATCAAAAAGGTGTTAGAGGCCATTCACATAGTCTTTGCATCTAGAAATGTGAGATAAAGCCCTTAGGAAGGTTTTTGTTTTTTTTAAGCGCGGCTCAGAACACAAGGGTCTCAAGATGCACTTTTGAGACGTGATGCAATGAGGCTTCATTTACCAAGATAAATTCCTTGTCCATGCAAGCACATTTGGCAATAAAGCTCTTTCTGATTCTAAATAAGGGAGATAGCCAACAGAAATAGCCAAAATAGAAAGATATTCTATTTTGGACATTTATATATTTTTCAATAAATAAATGATTGTGGCGGTGCGTCGCTCATCAGTAATCACGCCACATTCTCCCGCGGCTCTCGCCGTCGTCCTGCTCGCCACAATCATCATCAGCATCATCAGCATATTGGCTATATTGGCTAACAAAATAGAGATGTATGCAGGGCCTGAAGTTAACTTTTTTTGTCTACCTACCACAGTGACGTTTTACCAACCAGTTTTTTTTCTTTTCTTTTTTTGTCTCATAAAGGTGAAAAACAGGAATTGCACAAACATTGTTCTTTAACTTGTAAGAATACACATTTTAATGATGTCAAGTTATTGACGAAATCAATATAAGTAATAATAACTCTTAGAATATACTTTAAAAAAAAATCTTTTTATTAATTGATTTCTCGTGTCACAGACAGTCATATACTGACTGCTGCTAATCTGAGTTCTAAATTATTATTATTATTATTATTATTATTAGGCTAGGCTACTGGTAAAGTTACCGGGTACCGGACATTTTCTTACCGGTTCACAACTCCCAACATGCACACACATCAGTGCAACTATCATTGTACTGTAGCCTACAACAGCGTTGCATTATCTCATCCCATCTCATCAACAGTTTAATACTTACTCGCACATTCAAACTTAGTCAGAGAAGGGCCTAATCTTCTTTCCGATCGCATAAAAGTTCCGAAACAGTAGTCGCATCCTCTCAAACTGCGTTGCTTTCATGGACGTCAGTGCCTTGACCGCAGCGGTCTCCTCCGGAAGCGCAGTCTTAGTTTACAACTTTTTGTGTTTAGGTGGCTTTTTGATGACTCGTTGTCCCTAATATCTTCTAATTTTAAGTTTTTAGTCCCGAATACAAAAGGATTTGACTTTGCTTTCTCTGAGCCACTCACGAACCTTGCTGTTGTTCGCCAATAGTCCACTTTGTATTAAAACGTCTTATTTTACTCTTATTTGAGTCATCCTCATCTTTTTGTTGGTTGTTCGTTTCAGCTGGCCTCTTTACCCCAGTAATGTGCCACCAGGTTTTTAGCTAAATGTAATCCAACGTAATGGCGGACTTCGTTGAAATGTAAAAGAACAACAGTTGCAAAAAAAAAGCTAAATCACTCAATTCTCACTGGCTACCAATGTGGCAGGTAGACTGACAATGTTACCCGCCAATTGCAAAATTCACCCGCATTTGGCGGGTGGTCGGGTGTTAATTTTGGGCCCGCATGTATGTAATGTCTTGGGGATTTTAGAGCATTTTTGTGTCAAGCTGCCCCAAGCTGTGTTATCTGCTGTTTCAAGCTACATGTTGAAAAATACTGTGTGAGGAATTTGAAGAAAAAAAAAAGTGTACTTCTTGTTGACAAAAGTATGTAAGTAATTGTATAACTGTGATACCTTAATGCAATAAAACAGTATTTTGTTCTGATTGTACACTCTCTGAAGCCACAGAAACACACTTTCTTTCTCCATGTTTTCCTCTCTCACAGGCTCATCATTTTTTAAAGAATAAATTCAAAGGGAATAGACAATCAGCAAGGGTAGCATAGGCATGCTGGAAGTCTTTTTAAAACATATGATAGTTCAGAAAGAAATACAAGGAATACAGAAAAAAGCAAACTTGCAGCATCTCGGAACTTTGATTTATTCTAGCCATGACAAAATTATTAGAGCCAAAATTAATGGCTATCATGGGTTTTACTGTAAAGTACTGTTAGCCATGCACTCGTCTGATAAGGATGTCATCCATATGGCTGGAAGAGAGAAAGACAGTGTGATCATCAGGATGTCAGAGCTGCTAACTGTCACCAGCTGGGTTGAAGACCGAATGCTCCCAGTCACAATAGAGGAGGTCTCTCTCACACCTTGGCTTGTCTGTTAGGATAACAGTGCCTGTATGTCTCTATGGCATTTTGAATCAGAGACATATTTCTCACCTCTAATTAGTGTGCAAAGCTCCTTGGGGCAATCAGCGCAAGGTTAATTGGAGCCAGCCGGAAACACCCTGGCGAGAAGCAGTGTAGTGCTGTCTCTCATCATAGACTGTCACCCAAAGGGATCTCCCCTGAGCACTGCACACACACCAAAGCCCTTCCTTTATCTCTCATAATAAAATATCAGAGAGTCACTGCAACGTACAACAGCACAGTCTCTTCTCTCTCCTTCTCTCTCTCTCTCTCTCTCTCTCTCTCTCTCTCTCTCTCTCTCTCTCTCTCTCTCTCTCTCTCTCTCTCTCTCTCTCTCTCTCTCTCTCTCTCTCTCTCTCTCTCTCTCTCTCTCTCTTCTCTCTTCTCTCTCTCTCCTCTCCTCTCTCTCTCTCTTCTCTCTCTCTCTCTCTCTCATCGTCCTTCCCTCTCTCATTTCCAGCTTCTCATACTGTCACATGTGTGCAATATATGAATGTGATAGCATGTTCTCCCCACCGTAGAAATAATGCCGAAGTTTTTTTTCTGTGCTTAAATACTGTCATTTGCCATCTTTCACTAAGAAATAATTGCCACATCGACAAACTTATCTATATTTTGGGAGCGAAAACTTATAAACGTATGTATATATTTTGATATTATGTATATCACTGGCAGCGCATTACTGTATGTGTCCTCCTGCCATCATATGAGGGACAAAGGCTGAACACTCTTTTCCCTTTATTCATTTACTTTGTCTTTTTGTTGTTGTTGTTAATTGTGATAGCATATGTATATCTATAATATGAAGAAAGAAAGAAAGAAAAAGAAAGAAAGAAAGAAAGAAAGAAAGAAAGAAAGAAAGAAAGAAAGAAAGAAAGAAAGAAAGGGGTTGCATTAGTAAATTCATAATTGATTGTCTGTTAATACACTATTAATAATTATATGCAAACAGTGTATGATCATGGTTACGCAATGCTTAATAGACTTTTGTACTCTCTAAAACTTGGTCATGGCAAAATGTATATTCTTAAAAATGTACACATTTAAAAAAATATGTTGGCTTTCTATTTGATCATCTGGCTGTTATAACTCATATACAGCAGCCAGACAAAATATAAAGTTAATAATGTGGGGGTCAAGAGCCCAACTAAAACAAACACTTTGTTCCGGACACAAATTCCGGTTTTCTCATTCAGTGATTCTGCTTGTTAACATCAGGTGTCTTCAATAATGCTCAATCATCACTCAATTATTCACTTAATTATCTCATTAACTTTAACACTGCTTCAGTGTTCATTTAACACTCAGCTCAGAGTTTAATTGGATCGCTTACAATGACTTCCATGATGTTGAAGTTACATGAACAAATTATGTTTGTTTAACGAAAACCAGTTATGTGGAACCGGTGGAACCTGTTTACATAAAAAAGTTAAGTAAAGCCAACACATCATTTATTAAGAATGTAAAAGAACAATACTTATATATATATTAACTATTTACTAATATACATAAATACAAAAAAGATAGAAAGAAATGAGTCTTACGACAACTAGAATCTGTTTCCCATGACACACACTCCTGTTTGTTTCTCTGACCTAAGAGATGCATCTTGAGAGGTAGCTAATTTTACTGTCACATGCTGCTGGAGTTTGCAGTATGTATAGTTCCCTTTCAGTCGCTCACGTTCGACGTGACGTCGACGTGGCGACGTAATGGGATCACTTCAGGGAGCCCTATCAACCCTTCAAAGAGAATACTCTGTTCCAGTGCTAGTGTGACGGCGCAGTCAGCGGTGGCCGCGAGCATTACAGCTCACAACTGCTGTTTTCACAGCATTGCTTGTGTGTGTGTGTGTCTGTATGTGTCGGTCTCGGTGGGCATTCCTCTCCTGAGTGTGTACCCCGATTACACCGCGGCTATCCCTGGGTGCTTCAGCACTGAGAGAGTAATTTTTTTCTCTTTATATTTTTTGTTTTCAACTAAAAGAGCAACACAAGCGTGACGCTGCGTCCTATTCAAGATGACATTCCGCTTGTGCGTTTCTGGGTGCGGTCCTCCCGTGGCGCCAGCAGACGGCCACAATTGTTGCCTCTCGTGTTTGGGCATTCAGCACGCTGAAGCAGTTTTTGTGAATAGTTCATGTTCTCATTGCGGGAATATGACTATGGCAGCGCTTAGATCAAGACTCGCTTACCTCAAGGGAGGTGCAGTCCCCTCGCCTATGCCCAGATCTAGTGTTTATTCTGGACCTCAGAATAGACCTACTTTTGCGCATGGTCAGGGTGATCTGAGGATTACCGTGAGGGCTTCCCCGCCGAGGCAATCTCCGTGGGCTCCTCACGCCTCTCAAGCGCTGCCGCCGTTGGAGCCTCCAAACGAACGTGCTGGCCCCTCTCGTGGTCGGCCAGCCGTGTCCTTTGGGGCCCCACCTGACGATCAGATGTCAATCGCAGCATCGGAGGGGGAGCTTCAGTCCTCTGGAGATGAGGATTCGGCTGCGTTACCCCCCTCTGGGAGTGTGGCGTTGCCCGAGTCAGATCCAGAATGGATCTAGAAAGCATAGTTCCAGAATGGAACTATGCTTTCCCGGGCCGCAGAGAAGGTCGGGCTTGTGTGGAACCCTCCACCATGTCCCGAGCCTTCTCGGTTGGACGATTGGTATCTCGGGGCAGGCCGTGCTGGTTCTCAGCACTCCGCCCCAGTGCCATTCTTTCCGGAAGTGCATTAGGAGCTTACTAGGACGTGGAAGGCGCCGTATAGTGCCAGAAGCCATCCTAGTGGCTCCTCCCTCCTCACCACCCTCGACGGCGCCGCAGCTAAGGGGTATGTGGATGTTCCCCCGGTGGAGCGTGCCATCGTGATGCAATTGTGTCCGGCATCCGCTTCCTCCTGGCGGGGCAATCCACGCCTCCCGTCCAAGGCTGCAGAGCCTGTGGACAGGCTGCTTCCGCCCTCCATGCCATAGCGCTTCTACAGGTCCATCAGGCCCAGGCGCTCATGGACATGAACGAGGGTGGTTCTGACCCAGAGCTCCTCCGGGAGCTCCGTGTGGCAACCGACCTCGCTCTCCGAGCGACGAAGGAAACCGCACGTTCAGTCGGTCAGGCAATGTCCACCCCTGGCTCAACCTGGCGGATATGTGGGACACCGATAAATATCGGTTCCTGGATGCCCCTCTTTCCCAGGTTGGGTTATTCGGCGATGCGGTCGAGAGCTTCGCCCAACAGTTCTCGGCCGCCCAGAAGCAGACGGAGGCCATCCGACACATCCTGCCCCGGCGGACCGCTGCTGCTCCCACCCGTCCGCAGCTTCTCCGTCCGCTCGTTGCCGAGGTCGACCTCCTGCGGCATCCTCGCTCCCGCTAAGCCTTAGCAGCAGCAGCCACCATCCAGGCCTCGGCGTGGGGCAGGCCGCAGGAAGTTGACCATGCCCGTCCAGCCTGCTGCCAAACCAGGAGGCAAGTGCAGGTACTAACGACCCTGAGACGGGCGACCCAGAGTGGATCAAGTTGCTCTTCAGGAGGTGGTGAAGGCACCGCTCCTTCCCCCGGTGGAGGGCCGGGTGGAGAATCTTTGTTTCCTTTTTCTGTTCCGCCACTGACCCACGGGCCAGTGGTACCCTCATTTTCAACTAAAGAGCAATTCTGAAACCTCTGGGTCCCAAGAGGGCGCGCTTGGTGGTCCACGACGCTATGCCTTGTCACCCTCGAGCCCCTCTTCATCGCCAGCGAGCAGCAGTGGCTGTGTTCTGGACGCACTGACGCTTTCGCACACTCACTCTGCCATTCGACGGAAGCAGGTACGTGTTGCACCACACACTCAGACCCCACTCCGGGCCGCTATGCCGTCCGAGTCGGGTCCCTGCATTCCGCCGCGCTGCCCCACCCCGGGTACGTCTGTGGTGCCGTTGGTTCCGCTTGCGCGGTGTCTGGGAGCCTGACTAGTGCTTCCCAGCCCGTCTCGCTGGCTCATCCGTACTGTCAGACTCGGCTATGCGATTCAGTTCGCCCGGCGTCCCCCTGTATTCAGGGGCATTCTGTTCACCCGTGTTCTGGCGGACAGTGCCCCTGTGCTCAGGGCAAAGATCGCAGTCCTACTGGCGAATGACGCGATCGAGCCGGTCCCTCCGGCCGATATGAAGACCGGCTTCTACAGCCCGTACTTCATTGTACCCAAGAAAGGCGGTGGGTTACGGCCAATCTTGGACCTGCGTGTCTTGAACCGGTCTCTTCACAGACTGCCGTTCAAGATGCTTACACAGAAACGCATTTTCAAATGCATCCGTCCCCAAGATTGGTTTGCAGCGATCGACCTGAAGGATGCGTACTTTCATGTCTCGGTTCTCCCTCGACACAGACCGTTTCTTCGCTTTGCGTTCGAGGGACGGGCATATCAGTACAAAGTCTTACCCTTCGGGCTGGCCCTGTCGCGACTGGCTTATTCTCACCCAGTCGAGAGAGCAGTTGTGCGAACACAGGGACATGGTGCTCAGTCACCTCAGCCGCATAGGGATTCGGGTCAACTGGGAAAAGAGCAACTCACCCCCGGGCAGAGGATCTCTTTTCTTGGTATGGAGTTGGACTCGATCAACATGACAGCGCGCCTCCCCGAGGCCCACGTCCAGTCAGTGTTGAACTGCGTGAGCACGCTCAGACGCAGAACAGCGGCTCCACTGAAACTGTTTCAGAGGCTCCTGGGGCATATGGCATCTGCAGCCGCGGTAACGCCGCTCGGATTGCTTTATATGAGGCCGCTCCAACACTGGCTCCACGATCGAGTCCCGAGATGGGCGTGGCAGAGCGGCTCGTGCCGGGTCCAAGTGACTCACTGACACAAAGACACTGTCGCCAAACTCTCAGCTTGTGGTCGGACCCTTCATTCCTGCGGGCAGATGTTCCCCTAGAACAAGTGTCCAGGCATTCTGTGGTCTCCACGGATGCCTCTGCCACCGGCTGGGGGGCCACGCACAACGGGCATGCAGCTTCAGGTCTGTGGATGGGGCCTCAACTGCATTGGCACATCAACTGCCTCGAGTTGTTAGCAGTACATCTTGCATTGGGCCGCTTCAAAACGCCGCTACAAGGCAAGCATGTACTGGTCCGTACGGACAGCACTGCGAGCGTTGCGTACATCAACCGTCAAGGTGGTCTGCGCTCCCGTCGCATGTCACAACTCGCCCGCCATCTCTTCCTTTGGAGTCAGAAGCATCTGAGGTCGCTTCGTGCCGTTTATATTCCTGGCCTGCTCAACCATGCAGCCGGGAGAGTGGCGACTCCATCCCCAGGTGGTCCAGCTGATTTTCAGGCGCTTCGGGACCGCACAGGTAGATCTGTTTGCCGCCCCGGACACGTCTCACTGCCAGTTGTTCTATTCCCTGACCGAGGGGACCCTTGGCACGGATGCTCTGGCACACAGCTGGCCCCCGGGCCTACGCAAGTATGCATTTCCCCCAGTGAGCCTTCTTGCACAGACCTTGTGCAAAGTCAGGGAGGACGAGGAGCAGGTCTTGTTAGTTGCACCATATTGGCCCAACCGGACCTGGTTCCCCGAACTAGTGCTCCTCGCGACAGCCCCTCCCTGGCCAATTCCTCTGAGAGAGGACCTGCTCTCTCAGAGACGGAGCACCCTATGGCACCCGCGTCCAGACCTCTGAAAACTCCATGTCTGGTCCCTGGACGGGACGCGGAGGTTCTAGGTGACCTACCCCCAGCGGTAGTTGACACCATTTCTTCCGCTAGAGCCCCCTCTACGAGGCGCCTCTATACTTTGAAGTGGAACCTATTCGTTGACTGGTGTTCTTCTCACGAGGAGAACCCCCGAACTTGCTCGATCCGAGCCGTGCTTTCCTTCCTGCAAGATGGGTTGGAGCGAAGGCTGTCTCCCTCCACCCTTAAAGTGTATGTTGCCGCCATTGCCGCACATCACGATGCAGTTGAAGGTAAGTCGTTGGGAAAGCACGACCTGATCGTCAGATTCCTGAGGGGAGCAAGGAGACTAAATCCTCCTCGTCCACTCTCTATACCCTCTTGGGATTTGTCTCTGGTCCTTTCGGCACTGCAGAGACCACCCTTTGAGCCTTTGCAGTCAGCTGAGTTAAAAATTCTGTCCTGTAAAACAGTACTCCTGGTTGCTTTGGCCTCTATCAAGAGGGTAGGGGACCTGCATGCATTTTCGGTCGACGAATCGTGCCTAGAATTTGGCCCGGCTAACTCTCACATGATCCTGAGACCCCGGCCCGGATACGTGCCCAGGGTTCCTACCACTCCCTTCCGGGACCAGGTGGTGAACCTGCAAGCGCTGCCTTCGGAGGAGGCAGACCCAGCCCTGGCTTTTCTCTGTCCTGTCCGCACTCTGCGCCTGTACGTGGACAGAACACAAAGCCTCAGGACCTCAGATCAGCTCTTCGTCTGTTACGGAGGCCAGCAGAAGGGAAAGGCTGTCTCCAAGCAGAGGATGGCCCACTGGATAGTGGATGCCATCGCCTTGGCTTACGAAGCCCAAGGCGTGCCTTGCCCGCCTGGGTTGAGAGCCCACTCCACCAGGAGTGTCGCTTCTTCTTGGGCGCTGGCACACGGCGCCTCACTGACAGATATCTGTAGAGCTGCGGCATGGGCGACACCTAACACGTTCGCTAGGTTTTATAGCCTACGTGTTGAGGCGGTTTCTTCCTGTGTGCTCGCTTCAACCAGCCGGTAACACCGAAGTTTCCGCTCTTGTGTCGGCTTGCTGCGCCACTCCCCTCCACATGGAGCGAATACGTGTGCTTTTTGCTCCAGTCGAGTTCCCCACTCAGGCGAACCCTGTAGAGTTCCTCCGCACCCCTTCAGCAGTCGGACGTTGCGGAGCGTCCGACGCCAGGCCTAGTGTTCGTATGCTTGTGTAACTTGTGCTAGGCTGGGTTCCATATGTGGTGATCCCTGCTGCGATCCCATATGAGTATTCTTCCACGACCAGCTCCCTGCGGTGAGTCTTTCCTTTGGCAGAGCCTGCTCTGCCGTCACTGCCCGGTGTAGCCTCCCCCTTCTCAGGCTGGAGCCACCCCAGTGACATTCCATATGTTGCACTGCCCCTCTGGCCAGTCCATATGTGTATTCTCCACATGTTACCTCCCTTCGGGCAGGATGTGGCTTCCGCAGCATCCCTCTCCCCTGGAAAGGCACGCTTTCCCAGTGTTATCCAAGAGTTCCACTGTGTGGGGTTAATGGAACAGCAGTGAACTCCCTCTACGCAGGTCTTCCGCCCCAGCCAGTTGGGGGTCTGAGAGTCTTCCGTAGGGCGCTGGATGTGGCAGCAACCGCGCGTTTTCCATGGGATCCCATTACGTCGCCACGTCGACGTCACGTCGAACGTGAGCGACTGAAAGGAACGTCTCGGTTACTAATGTAACCCTCGTTCCCTGAAGGAGGGAACGGGAGACGTGACGTCCCGTCGCCACGGTTGCTGACCATCGCTGTACGGCCGCCTCATCTCGGCTCCTCAGCGAAAAACAATGAGTGCGTGCGCCCGCTTCCTGTTTATCCCCGCGCTGCGGGGCAGGGCGCGTGCCGCGTTTCACGCACGCCAACGTTCATTGGCTTGTTCTGTAGACACTCGAAGTTGATAGGGCTCCCTGAAGTGATCCCATTACGTCGCCACGTCGACGTCACGTCTCCCGTTCCCTCCTTCAGGGACCGAGGGATCATTAGTAACCAAGACGTTTTAGAGCCCCAATCAGTTGGCTTGTTAACCCATTCACATGTAAGTTTAAAATATTCTAGCTGACCCCTCCAGAGTGAATTTTATTACGGCGACCTTTATTTTAGAACGTATCACCTTATTACTGTTATTACTGTATAAACCGTTATAATGATCATGGTAGATCTATAACAAGCGATGGGCACAGTGTTAGCTTGCACTGCAATTCAGAGAATCGTATCTGTCAAATTTACACCATGTAAATTCATCCACTTCTCCCGAAATAAGTGAAAGTAAGTGGCTGGAGAAGTGAGAGAAGAATGCAGTAAATTTTTACTCTATTATAATGCTCTATTAGAATAGAGTAAATTTACCTAATAACACGATCTGTAATGAATAAAACACATTGTCAATTTATTTAATCTGTATGTTATGTATTGGTCTAACTATGTCAACTTATTCTACTAACTCTAACCCTAATCCTAACCTAACACTCTACTAATACTCTAATGAGAGTCAGTTGAAATAACTTAGCTCCCATGTAGTTGCAAAGTTACTAGTTTAGTAGAATGTCTAAAGTGGACTATCGAAATTAAATAACCATTTGAGGGTTTGTTTGTTTGTTTGTTTAACCAATTAGTAAAAAATATATTTTCAAAACGTCATGTTTGACCAGGACTGCTTTCCAATTAAATTCTTCCGGTTTCACAAAGATTGCACAAAAAGGCACAGTGTATAGACCTTGTGAGAATTACACCGTGTCCTAACCAGACGCGATGAGATAAAATTCCAGCGACAAAAAAAAATGTGTCTGTCCACACTATATGCGACTGCGAGATACATTAAAATCAATCAAAACCCACAGTCAATCGGAACAGTGTGTGGGCGGAGTCTGGCAGCAAGTGCACAGCACCAGAGAGTAATCTTGACCTCACTTGCAAGAAAATGGATAAGTAGGCTAACATAATCAAATTCACGATTATTACACAATTTAAACATTATTAAAAATACATAGGCTACTGAGTTACTAAAACAATCTTATGTCAAACAATGCACGTGTTTGTTCACAGTTTGAACATTCTTGTTTCCATTTGTTTAATTTCAAGATCTGAGGTGAATTATCCATTGTTGCTTTTACAGCTACAAAGCTGGGAGCACTAAATGATATTCAAAGTCACATTACATGCTTTTAACATGAAATAAAGCACATAAACAGTACCTGAGATCATCATTGCCACACTTTGTGTTCTTTGTAACAGCCGCGACGAAACCGTTTCTAAGTCTGCTATGATTTTTTCATTATTTTATTTGTTACCTTACAAACAATAAAGCAAAAGATGAGCAAATTAGTGTGGTCATGTACTTTGATTTATCCTTCATTAGATATCTGAAGAATGAGCTTTCTTACTATGTGCTAAACTGACTGTGTACACTGGGCCTAGATGAGTCATTGAACCCTTATATCAGACCAGACTTGCATATTTATTTAGTCTCTGTATATTTACACCAAGTCTAAGTCAATGGAGATGAGATAAAAAACATATCTATATCTCATATCTCCAAAGAGGGCTTCTCTCTGTGATAGGATATGTGAAGTTCCCTTATCGAAAAGGGAACTTCGAGATGCGTCGACAACGCTACGGGAACGCCTTCTGCGTGAATGCGTCTGAAGCATCTATGCCAACTAGTCCAATGGAAAAAGGGAATGAGCGTCACGGGCGGGTGACGTCATGACCAGGAAAGGATAAGAGCACTTCCGCTGCTCGCCGGCATTTAGCTTCTGTGCCTCAGCAAGCGATCTGTGTCAAACTGTCCCTGTCTATTTATTGTTGTCTGTTGCAATATTGTTGGTATCGTTATGGCGAAACAAATGTACAAACAGTGTGTTCCTCCCTGCCTGCGTTTATTTAAACGGGTGGGGACACACACAGCTTTGTGTCATTTTGTTTGAGAGTAAGAGCATGCTGAGTGCTAACATTGTGAAAGTGAAACTACCAGATTAGCATGCTCTGCTCTCGCCTGTCACTCTGTATGATAGTGGCAGGCTCGCGATTCTCACGGGATGCAGGACCCGCGTTTGCCGAGGCGGCGCGGAGAATGCATTCCTGGGGATCGCAAAAGGATCTTTTGGAGGGGTGGGAGAACGGTCCGAGGGCCTTTTCTTCTTCCTTGCCCGGAAGATCCAGCTCTATCTCCCCGGTGTTGGAAGCACGCTCTGCGGTTTCTTCCGCTCGGGGAGAGAGAGCCCTTTTTTCCTTCATATTCTTCCTCCGAGGAGGTTTGTGTTTGAGAATATTGAAAGTGAAAGCAAGCACACACACTGTTGAATTAGATTCGCCATCTATTTTTCCAGTATATGATGAACTGGTGGAGGTTTTGTCCCGTGCTGTTAGTAAATTAAATATTTAATGGCCAGCTGAGAAAAAGGAACGCTAGTCCTAAGAAACTTGACGAGCGTTTTCTTATTTCTATCACATTATCTCCACCACGAGGCTTCCATTTTTTCCCTGATTTACACACTGAATATTTAAATTATGGAATAAACCGTATTTATCACTACTTTCAGCCCTTGTGTTAAATGTTTATTCAAGATTAGAGGGTTGAAAGATTACGGTTATGATATGATGCCCCAGGCTGAACAGAAATAAAAATAGGAAAATGCTATTTTTTCACCTGGTCCAGTATCATCATTTAAGCCTCTGCTTTGCTCATAAGCCTATACTAAAGAATCTCGCGTTTGCCGAGGCAGCGTGTAGGTTTAATGTTGCAATCAGAATCTAGCTCGGATCTCGCGTTTGCAGAGGCACCGCTTAGATTTCGAGTGTATTTTGCAAAAATAAGATTCTGTGGCTGGGATCTCGCGTTTGCCGAGGCAGCGCGTAGGTTTAAGCAGAACTACTTTGGTTTTATGGGTAAAGCTTATACGGCAGCAGGTCAGCTGGAGAATGTTTATAGAAATCTATATTATAATGCTCCAGGCTTATCAGGCCGATCTGCTGGGGTTCTGGATATAGCGAAATTTGAGCCTTCGGGTCTCTTCGGCGACGCATTCCATGCGGTCGTTGTTAGGTGATACAAGATATATATATAAAATATTATATATAATAAGGTTTCTCCCTCGCTGTGTCCAGCCCCCCTGGGGCTGCTGGGCGTGAGCAGCCCCAGCCGTCGAGTTCATCATATTATGTGCACAGAAAGAGAGTGCTGCGTCTCGTGTTCCTCCATGTAGATACTGGAGACAGACGCAACCCTCTCAACCGAAGTCGTCTAAGCCTAAGCCGGATCTGAGGACCGTTCTTCAGGTGAAGAAAATTTCGGTTCAAGGGTCTTGACGTTTAGGCGTCAGGCCTGTGAGGACAGCCCCGACCGAAGTAGAGTGGTGTACACCTCATTACGCGGTGCCCGTTCCATTTCGGGGTCCTCACGAGACCCTCCTGCCAAACCTGCCACCTCCGGTGCTTCAGGACGCAGCGGTCTCCAGCGAGTCGCTGATGCTATGCTGCGGTACAGCATTGGTTTCGCGCCCTCTGAGGGGGGCTTTTGAGTAGTCAGGTCAGGTAGTTCCTGCCATTATGTTTCAGGCTCCAGATTTGGCTCCCTCAGTAACACCAGAGACCAGCCTCGAGGGGCTGGTTCCCTTAGTAAATTTTCTGGCAGCGTGGATGCTTCTGCCGAATATTTCTCATTGGGTCCTGCAGTTTGTAGAGAAGGGATACAGAATCCAGTTTGGCTCTCGTCCTCCTCATTACAGCGGGGTGCTGCCCACAGTGGTGCATGGGGGACAAGAAGTAAAGGCCCTGTTAGCAAAGAAGCTATAGAACAGGTGTACTCACCCGTCAGAGAGTCGGGTTTTTACAGCCATTATTTCATTGTTCCAAAAAAGGATGGAGGGTTGCGTCCCTTTTAGATCTTCGCCTGTTTATTCGGTCAGTTCAGAAACTAAAGTTCAAGTTAGCTGACCCTCAAACAGATCGTGACCCAAATCAGATCCGAGGACTGGTTCGTCACGATAGATCTAAAGGATGCATACTTCCATATCTCCATCCTCCCTCAGCACAGGAAGTTCCTGAGGTTTTCTTTCAGGGGCAAAGAATACCAATATCGGGTTCTTCCTTTCGGCCTAGCTTTGTCACCCCGCACGTTCACGAAATGCATGGATGCAGCTTTAGCCCCTCTCAGGCTTCAGGGCATACGCATTCTGAATTATATCGACTGGCTGATTCTAGCGGAATCAGAGCAGTTGGCGGTTCGGCACTGAGGTGTCGTTCTCGCTCATATAGAGATGTTGGGGTTGAGGCTCAATGCCAAGAAGAGTGTACTTTCTCCAGTACAGAGAACCACTTTCCTTGGTGTGGTATGGGATTTATTATCCTAACAGCCACAGAAGAGCTGAGGCTAGGCCAGTCACGCACTGTAAAACAGTTCGAGAGACTGTTGGGTCTACTGGCAGCAGCGTCCAACGGAATTCCTTTTGGCATGCTGTACATGAGACCTTTACAGTGCTGGCTCAGGACCAGAAGGTTTCTTCCCGAGGGGAAACCCACTTTGCATATCAAGGCACGCGGCGATGCTTTCGTGCCTTAGTTATATGTAAATTCTGGTTCTTAACCCAGGGTCCGGTGTTGGGAGCTCTTTGCCATCGAGTAGTGATCTCGACAGATGCTTCCCTCACCGGCTGGGGAGCGGTAATGGAAGGCCGCTCGGTTCGGGGTCTGTGGAAAAGCCATCATCTTTCGTGGCACATAAATCGCCTGGAGATGATGGCCGTCCTCAATGCGTTGAGACATTTCCTTCCGGACCTAAGAGGCCATCATGTGCTCGTTCGAACAGACAACACATCAGTGGTCTCTTATCTGAACCGTCAGGTGGGTCTGTGGCACCAGATCCTCCTGTGGTCTCTGGGGAAGGTACTCTACCTGAGGGCAGTGTATATTACTGGGGACCAGAATATAGGAGCAGACATCCTGTCGAGGCAGGAGCTGAGGCCAGGGGACTGGAGACTCCACCCCGAGGCGGTGGAGAAAATCTGGGAGGCATATGGCAGAGCAGAGGTGGACCTGTTCGCGTCTCACAATACGACGCACTGTCCCCTCTGGTATTCACTTACTCACCCAGCCCCCCTGGGGCTGGATGCCATGGTGCAGACGTGGCCGAGGCTACGTCTGTTGCTCTTTCCCCCTGTTGCTCTGCTCCCAGGATTTCTGGAGCGGGTCCGTCAGTATGGAATAAGCCTACTGCTAGTAGCACCATGCTGGCCAAGTCGGATCTGGTTTGCGGACCTGATCCTTCTGCTAGACGGACCTCCATTGGAGATCCCGATAAGGAGGGACCTTCTATCTCAGGCCGGGGGCACAATATTTCACCCTCGTCCAGAGATTTGGAATCTGTGGGTTTGGCCTCTGAGGGGGCCCAACTCATAGAGAGTGGTCTTTCAGTGGAGGCTGCTGAGACCATTCTAAGCTCCAGAGCTCCAGCTACTAGGAAACTATATGCGCTTTAATGGAGAGTTTTCTCCTTATGGTGTCACCGACATCATTGGGATCCGGTTAACTGTTCTGTGAACACAGTACTCGAGTTCCTGCAAGAGCGCTTTGTGTCAGGTCTATGCCCTTCCACGCTAAAAGTTTATGTGGCAGCCATTGCGGCTTACCACACTATGGTGGTAGGTACATCTTTGGGTCGAGACCCCCTGATTACACGTTTTCTTCGTGGCACTTTGAGGCTGAGGCCTGCAACTCGCACTAAGGTGCCAGCTTGGGACTTGACTATAGTTCTAGAAGGCCTGTCTAGGGCCCCATTCGAGCCCTTAGATTCGGTCTCAGAAAAGTTCCTTACTCTTAAGACTATATTTCTGCTAGCTATTTCGTCCCTCAAGAGAGTTGGTGACCTTCAGGCTCTTTCGGTCTCCCCCACTTGCCTTGAATTTGCACCGGGGATGGTCAAGGCGTTCCTATATCCAAAACAGGGATACGTCCCTAAGGTGCCGACCTTGGCTCCGAGGCCTATTGTGCTGCAGGCTTTCTGTCCTCCTCCCTTTACAACTGCGGACCAGGAAAGACTGCACCTCTTGTGTCCAGTGCGAGCATTGGACACATATGTACATCGGACATCCTCAATCAGGAAGTCCGATCAACTATTTATTTGCTTTGGATCACCTAAAAAAGGTCTTCCTGCTTCAAAACAGACAGTCAGTAAGTGGATAGTCGAGGCTATTTCACTTTCTTATGAGTACTCGGGCCAGCCTTGTCCTTTGGTGGTCCGAGCTCACTCGACCAGGAGTATGGCGGCTTCTAAAGCCTTGCTGCATGGGGTTTCTCTCCAAGATGTTTGTGATGCGGCGGGCTGGTCCTCTCCGCTCACATTCGTGAGGTTTTACAGCCTAGACCTGGATGCTGCCCCAGGTTCTCAGGTGCTTAGTGCTTAGCTGAACAGTCTGACACTCAGGTACTTGAATTATGGCGCATTGGGTATTCTCGTTCCCGTAGCGTTTTCGACGCATCTCGAAGTTCCCTTTTCGATAAGGGAACGTCTCAGGTTACTATTGTAACCATAGTTCCATGAGAACAGGGAACGAGACGATGCGTCCCTCTGCCATACTTCTGGCGTCCCTGCGATCGGCTTGCTTCGGCACTGTCGAAGCTAAATGCCGGCGAGCAGCGGAAGTGCTCTTATCCTTTCCTGGTCATGACGTCACCCGCCCGTGACGCTCATTCCCTTTTTCCATTGGATTAGTTGGCATAGATGCTTCAGACGCATTCACGCAGATGGCGTTCCCGTAGCGTTTTCGACGCATCGTCTCGTTCCCTGTTCTCAGGGAACTATGGTTACAATAGTAACCTGAGACGTTTTGTTTTACGATAGAAGGTTTCTATGGTTTCATAATGCAGCTATACATATGAGTTCAAATGACTGCATCAGGGGTCTTGGCTTACAGAGAAGTGCTTCTGGAGAGGAGAGAAAAACTGTGTGATTAAACAAGATCTAGGAAAAGAGAGACTGAAGCATCTCAGCCCCTGCTTTAATCTCCAAGTTGTCAGATATGGAAACAGCGAGCTGGGCAAGACAGTAAATCCCTCCTTATATCACTATTACAGCTAAGCAGAATGTTCTCACACACAATCTCAGAAACTCACTTCCAAAAATCAAGTTTAGTCACATGCACACAGACACAAGAGGCCCTCTACAGGCAGAACACAGCATCCACACACTTTCTTTCACTGTAAATCCACCCCCTTCTGTTTGTTTTTGCATTGTTACTCAACTAGCTGAGTAGATTTAAGATAAAAGTTAAGTTTACACTGTCTGCTCTTGGCTGTAACAGTCCTGACACGTAGCACTACTGACAAGACACATGGAAAACAATGATAGAACACCTGCTTAGAGAAAAGCAGTGAAATTAACACTATTAGCTTAATATAAAAGAAAAACTTGTGGAATCATAGTTTGGCCACTTGCATCATATAATATATCAGTAGTTTGTTCTTATTTAAATTCATATGCCTGTTTCATGATTTAATGTGCATATTTTTCTTGGAATGTTGGCAGTAAGTTAAAACCCTTTAAAGGATTAGTTCACTTTTAAAAAAAACTTTTGCTGATAATTTACTCACCCCCACGTTATCCAATATGTCCATATCTTTCTTTCTTCAGTTGAAAAGAAATTAAGGTTTTTGATGAAAACATTCCAGGATTTTTCTCCATATAATGGACATCAATGGGACCCAAACGGTTCAAGGTCCAAATGACAGTTTCAGTGCAGCTTCAAAGGGCTTTAAATGATACCAGATGATGAATAAGGGTCTTATCTAGCGAAACGATCGGTCATTTAAAAATTAAATTAAAATAAATGACATGGGGTGAGTAAATTATCAGCAAAAGTTTTTTTTTTTAAAGTGAACTAATCCTTTAATACTGCTTTCACATCTCAAGTCCTCTTGTTGACCCTATGTTAACAGAAAATATTAGCATTTTCACACATTAACACTTTGTTATGGCACACGTCATGTTCTCACGGCTCAGTCCCTACATGTGCAGCCTGACCCATGGCCCTGTCCTGACACGCGACTATGGTTTACCACTAATGAGCAAAGTGCCACTAGGGGCCAGGCAGTGGACATTTTTTCTTTAATCTCTAAATCATGTGAGGGGAAGTGCGTTCCTCAGAGGAGATGGAGCGCAGTCTGGCATAATGTCTTGAAGATCTTCTTGATAAGAGCAGCACATGCAGTTTCTAAAAGAAACAATCAAATGTGCAAATATTTTGAGTGACTTTTTCTTTTCATTCTGCTCGCACTGCACTCTTGCAATTTGCATATTCAATTCAATCAACAATATCCGACTATTTAGCTAATCATCTTACTGGATTTTACTTGCAATCTTGTTTTTCTCACCCTAGAGAGTGCTTTAGAGGTGTTGGTCCCCTTTTCACTTCTAAGCCTATTTAACATCCTTTACTGGGGACTTTGTAAAAAAAAAAGCATGATGGAAAGTAATTTGAATAATAAATTGATTGTCTGAGAAAAATCTAAGCAGCAGAGCAGCAAGGCATCAGGTTTTTTTTTTGAGCATCAGCTTTGCTCTCAATTTTATTTCACTTGTGTCTAGGTGAATCAACAGAGCTAGAGGTAGTAATAATTTGTGTGTGTGTGTGTGTGGGGGGGGGGGGGGGGGGGTTTCGTATGAGGTGTCCTTCATGAAATACATTTCCTGAGTTCACACTGTCACATCAATCATTCAGTTATATTAGGTAAATTGGCTTGCTTTTAATTTGCAGTGTAAAACTGTTTTAATCAATTTACAATATAGCACAACAATCAAAACAATGGAAATTTTAAGCAGCATCAAAGTAGGCTATACATATATGAAAACATATACATCAACAAATCCAGTTTGTGATAGCAAATTAAAACTGAGATAAAATAACAGGACAGAAATGGTCAGTATGAAACAGTGTTTTTACAAAGACATGGGTCAAAGGGTTTATCCAGCAGCCATATCACCCTGTAGCCCAAGACTGGTTGCCCACTGAAGCTAAGCAGGGCTGAGCCTGGTTAGCACCTGGATGTGAGACCTTCTGAGAAAACCAGGTTGCTGCAGGAAGAGGTGTTAGAGAGACCAGCAGGGGGTGATATCCCTGTAGTCTGTGTGGGTCCTAAACCCCAGTATAGTGATGGGGACACTATACTGTCAAAATAGCACTGTCCTTTGGATGAGACGTTAAACCGAGGCTCTGACTCTCTGTGGTCACAAAAAATCCCAGGATGTCTTTCGAAAGAGTAGGGGTGTAACCCCGGTATCCTGGCCAAATTTGCCCCTTGGCCTCTGTCCATCATGGCCTCCTAATCATCCCCATATACTGATTGGCTTCATCACTGTCTCCTCTCTACCAGTAAGCTGGTGTGTGGTGAGTGTTCTGGCGCAATATGGCTGCCGTCGCATCATCCAAGTGGATGCTGCACATTGGTGATGGTTGAGGAGATTCCCCCCCTTCTATGTGATTGTCCAGAAAAGCGCTTTATAAAATGTAATGAATTATTAATTATTATTATTATTATTATTATTATTATTATTATTATTATTATATTAGGTCTGTAAAAATATTCTAGGTCTCTAAGAAGATGTGGGTTTTGTTTTTGAAACTGTATGTTAAATATTCCTTGTTTAGTTTGTCGTTTATGCTATGCTTAAATAGTTCAAATTTTGGAGGGTATTCTTTTTTCCAGTTTAGTAGAATACATTTCTTTGATGCATAAGAAATCAGACCTACTCTTTTGATAAATACAGGGTCTGATATCTCATTTAAGTTCATACCAAAAATATACATTAAAGGAGCCTTGTAATATTTTTTTCATCAGGGCCATCACAGAGAACTCATGTACAAAATCCCAAAACGTATTTATTTTTTTTGCAGTTCCAAAAAATATATATAATGGTACCCATATGTGTCTTGCATCTATTGCACAAAGGAGATGCACCAGAATAAATCTTACTAAGGCGAACAGGGGTAAAAAACAAACAAACAAAAAAAAAAACACTTTTGTATATAATGTCCCACTGATCATCATCAAAATTACAATCAAGATATTTTTGCCATACGCTTTTTAATGAAGTTAAAGTTGAGTCAGCTTGATCTCTTAAAATTGTATATATCTCAGACATTTTCCCCTTTAATATTGACGTGGTCTCTAGAATGTTTTCTGAATGAGATATGACCCTTTGCTATGAGATCGTTTATCAGTATTTGTAGAAATCTTTACTATCAATGTCAAATTATGTTTTTAATTCAGAAAAAGATTAAGGGTACCCTCTTTAAGAACTTGCTTAAAAGAAACAATGCCCTGTTGGGCCTGATCTTTCCACTTTGTGAATAATGTCCTTCCCATAGAAGGTAGATCTGGGTTAACAGACAAAGGTGACAAGATAGAAAGTGCAAACTGCAAACTGCAAAAAAAAAAAAAAAAAATTCTTGCCAGGCTTTCATTATATTATAAATCACATATGTCTTACACAGCCATTTACCTGTTTTATGTTATGAATATAGGGTAGGGTTATGATACTGGGTAAATGGCCTGTTTCTTAATATCAGTCCACCGTGCATTCTCTCGAAAGTGTACCCAACTTATAATATTTTTTTTTTTGTGTTGCCCAATAGTATAATTGAAAGTCTGGAAGCCCTAGGTCGCCATTTTCTTTTGATTTGCATAAGGTTTTGAGAGTGATCCTTGGTGGATGGTTATTCTAGATAAAGGTGCTAATTTGCTTATCTAGAATAACCATCCACCAAGGATCGCTCTCAAACCCTTATGCAAATCAAAAGAAAATGGCGGATGGTTATTCTAGATAAAGGTGCTAATTTGCTGGCAATGCATTCATTTTAACCACATTGATTATTCCCAAAAGGGAGATGGGCAATAGAGACCAATATTCTAAATCAATATTTTTTTAACGACTGTTTAGTTTTTGCTAAACAGATCTTCAAGGTTAGGGGATATCGCCACACTGAGATATTTAAAACCAGTCTGACTGGTGATGTTCACCAGATTCACTGCAAGTGAAGGGTGATTGAAGTGAGTGTATTTTGAGTGTATAACAAAATGTTAAAATCAACATTTTCTTTATTAAATGTGTCTGTTTTTATATTATATATATTTATTTTATAAATATATTATCGTCCTTATGTCCGATATGAGAGAGAGAGAGAGAGGAGAGAGAGAGAGAGAGAGAGAGGAGAGAGAGAGAGAGAGAGAGAGAGAGAGGAGAGAGAGAGAGAGAGAGAGAGAGAGAGAGAGAGAGAGGAGAGAGAGAGAGAGAGAGAGAGGAGAGAGAGAGGAGGCAATGCTGTGCAATAGTTAATAATGAGTCTGGTCAACTACATTAACATTTTCCCAATATAGTTACCCACCTATTATCAAAAGTCTTTCTAGAAAACAAAACAAAACTGTTTCTTTGGACCTTACATGAATTGTTTTAGCAAAATATATTGAGATATAATCGCACCAAGGTAACAGGTGCATATTAACTACAATTAGCAATTAGAATGTACTTGTCACCGGGTGACTAAGAGAGGAACTAAAATTCGGCGCATTGTCCCCCGGGGGAGCACTTCCGGGGTGGCACCGGCTCCAGTTTCGGTTTGCCGTCATGGCCGATCTCGGGAGAGACTGCACACAGCTGAACGAGGTTGGACTTGATTGCAGTGGCAAACGAGAGAGCATGTTTGGAGAGGATATAAAAGGAGCAGTTGAAGGAAGGAGGAACGGGGGTGAACCGAGCAGAGGGTGTCCGCAGTGGGCGAGAGGCCTAAGCCGAGGCCGAGGCCACGGCCGAAACAGCGGTGGGAGGCTGCTGGAGCGAGAGAGGGTGAGAGAGAACGTGAGAGAGGGCGAGAGAGAGCGAGAGAAAACGAGAGAGAACGAGATTTCGGCTGGATTGCGGGTGTAAGCCCTGATTGCACAGTGAGTCTGTTGAATTGCAGTTCTATTGCGAGCACGAGTGAAATCTTGCAGTGTATTGGTGAATATGCGAGGGTGGGAATGGTGTTGCTGCTGTTCACTCGCAGTCCCAGCATGTTTACATCTCTCTCTGTCTGAGCCCCGAATAGAACGCTGAAGAAGAGAACGCGGAAGCTGTGAATTATGTTCATTCCTCTCTCTGTCTGAAACTGGAGGTACGTTCATGTGTGTGTGCATCTCTCTTTGTCTGAGCCCCAAAGAGAACGCTGAAGAAGAGAACGCGGAAGCTGTGAATTATGTTCATTCCTCTCTCTGTCTGAAACTGGAGGTACATTTATGTGTGTGTGCATCTATCTTTGTCCGAGCGCCGAAGAGAACGCTGAAGAAGAGAACGCGGAAGCTCTGAATAATGTTCATTCCTCTCTCTGTCTGAAACTGGAGGTACGTTCATGTGTGTGTGCATCTCTCTCTGTCTGAGCCCCGAAGAGAACGCTGAAGAAGAGAACGCGGAAGCTGTGAATTATGTTCATTCCTCTCTCTGTCTGAAACTGAAGGTACATTCATGTGTGTGTGCATCTCTCTCTGTCTGAGCCCCGAAGAGAACGCTGAAGAAGAGAACGCGAAAGCTGTGAATTATGTTCATTCCTCTCTCTCTGTCTGAAACTGGAGGTACGTTCGTGTGTGTGCATCTCTCTCTGTCTAAGCCCCGAAGAGAACGCTGAAGAAGAGAACGCGGAAGCTGTGAATTATGTTCACTCCTCTCTCTGTCTGAACCTGGAGGTACGTTCATGTGTGTGTGCATCTCTATCTCTCTCTGCACCCGAAGAGAACGCTGAAGAAGAGAACGCGGAAGCTGTGAATTATGTTCATTCCTCTCTCTGTCTGAAACTGGAGGTACGTTCATGTGTGTGCATCTCTCTCTGTCTGAGCCCGAAGAGAACGCTGAAGAAGAGAACGCGGAAGCTGTGAATTATGTTCATTCCTCTCTCTGTCTGAAACTGAAGAGTGTCCCTAAGGAGATAATGTCCAGAGACTTTTAAGATTGTTTTTATTATTTAATTTTTTAAAACTTATATTTATTTTTACCCTCTTGTCTGCCTCCATGTGTTCCACGGTCATGCTCCTCGGGGTGGTGTTGCGGTTTGAGGGGGGGTGGGCGGCCCGCTGGCGTTCACACCCGACCTGTGACAAAGTGGCGTAGTCGGCAGGATACCGCCCCGAGTTGAGCGGCCGTGGACCATGGGGCGACCAGTTTTTTTTTTTCTCGCACCGTTCCAGGGACTGGAACGGACTGGTGGGGGAGGATGTCACTGGGTGACTAAGAGTCGAGAGGAACTAAAATTCGGCGCATTGTCCCCGGGGGAGCACTTCCGGGGTGGCACCGGCTCCAGTTTCGGTTTGCCGTCATGGCCGATCTCGGGAGAGACTGCACACAGCTGAACGAGGTTGGACTTGATTGCAGTGGCAAACGAGAGAGGGATGTTTGGAGAGGATATAAAAGGAGCAGTTGAAGGAAGGAGGAACGGGGGTGCACCGAGCAGAGGGTGCCCGCAGTGGGCGAGAGGCCTAAGCCGAGGCCACGGCCGAAACAGCGGAGGGAGGCTGCGGGGAGCGAGAGAGGGTGAGAGAGAATGTGAGAGAGGGTGAGAGAGAGCGAGAGAAAACGAGAGAGAACGAGATTTAGGCTGGATTGAGGGTGTAAGCCCTGATTGCACAGTGAGTCTGTTGAATTGCAGTTCTATTGCGAGCACGAGTGAAATCTTGCAGTGTATTGGTGAATATGCTGAAAGAGAATATGCTGAAGAAGAGAACGCGGAAGCTGTGAATTATGTTCATTCCTCTCTCTGTCTGAAACTGAAGAGTGTCCCTAAGGAGAGAATGTCCAGATACTTTTAAGATTGTTTTTATTATTTAATAAAGAACTTATATTTATTTTAACCCTCTTGTCTGCCTCCATGTGTTCCACGGTCATGCTCCTCGGGGTGGTGTTGCGGTTTGAGGGGGGGTGGGCGGCCCGCTGGCGCTCACACCCCGACTTGTGACATACTTATGCTCAAAACACACTTTAAACCACAGTTGAGTCTTTGTAATAACTTACAAATTTAATAGAATGTTGGTTTTTGTCATATATTAAATATATTATTAGTAGCTTTTTATCATAAGCTAAACACTACACCTGCTTAACACTTCTCTTTATTCTCATTGTAAATATAAAAAACCCACAATCAAACTATATTCAGTATAAATATTGTACACAGTAAGAGTACTTTAGATGAGGGAAATTCACTGTTTTATGTACAGTAAACTGTAGCACGATGTACACCCTCAGACTCATGATTGTCAAATTTATAATTTCTACGGAACTGAGAAATAACTGCCTAAATGAGTTATGAAAGTCTTTTGTCAGAAGATCAAGAAACTGTTAAAGTATTGTATACTGTATTTCAATTTGGTAACAAAGTTACGTGTAACAGGGACATATTAAAAGTGTAACCAAATATTTGATTTTGATGTGACAGTTTGAGGTTTGTACAAGTTGAAGTTCTGAAATTGTGTTTATAGTTGTGGGGAAATGGTGAATTGTTTCATTAACTGTGGTGTTGCTATCGAGAAAAACAGTAATAAAAATTATGATTCTAAAGATCTAAATGTGCACTTTTTGACATAAATATGCATTATATGACATTGTTATCTAATCTTGACAAACAGTGTATCATTAAAAAGATTTAGGACTCTATTTTTGATACTTGACCACTATATATTTATATATTATTAGCCTATATTATAAAGTGACAGTGTCATGATTCCTGTCTTGAGTTCCTCTTGTCTTGTGTGGACTTTTATGTAATTTCCTGTCTTGTGCCATGCTTTGTAGTTCTATGTAGTTGTTCATGTTGATTAGTCTCCCAGGTGTATCTTGTTTCCTCATTACCTAGTTAAGCTTGTTTGTCCCTGTGTATTTATTGTCCTTGTGTTTCACTTCTTACTTTGTCAGTTGTTGCAATGATTTCTTCTCTGATCTTCGTGGTTTTGTTCATTTGTTTCCTTGAGTTGTTATCGGTTTTACTTCATTTGTCTAGCGTTACGCTGTATTTCTGAGCATTCTCCCTGCTTTCATGTCTCTTGGTTCTTGGATTTTTGCCTATTTCTTGGAGTCCACTTTTGCCTAAAGTGTCCCTGCTTGTATGTTTGTTTGTTTGTTTCTTTGGACTGACTTCCTGTGCTTTACCCTTTGCCTGTATTTGGGTTACAATTCTGGATTACTCAATAAAAGCTGTGTTTGGATCTCAACCTTTGTGTTTCAGAGCAGTTAGACAGTAATTAATTTCTGTCAGGAGTGCAAAATTAACATGCAAAATCAATTGGCAGTTGTTGATATGATACAATGACAAGGAACATTCATGTCTGCTCCGGTTTATTTGAGATAACGGGTTCGCTTCACAACCATTCATTAGGGATTTAAGCTTGGCAACTAGCAGATATGTTGCACTGATGAAATATGTGAACTCTTGTGTAACTAAACCAGTTATTTGCCTGGATTGTAGCAGAGGAGCGAGAAGGCTGTATACCAACTAGTAACTCTAGGATGTGCAGCACACATTTTGATTAAGTGAATAACTTTTATAACCGCACGGTTGTTCTGTGGCTGCCGTCACATCATCCAAGTGGATGCAGTACACTGTTAGTTGTTAAGGGGAGACCCCCTGATATGATTAAGTGATTTGGGTGTACAGTAGTACAATGTAAAGCTCTATATAAATGCTTAATTCATACATTCATTTCTTCAGCTAAATCTATTCAGCTGACAAATGCCATGCGTAACACGTTACAATAATGCTGTATTGTGTAACATTAGCTAACTTTATTAGTTTACAAAAGATAACTGAAAACAATATTTTTTCCTCACTTTTATTTAGCTTGGCTTGTGTTAATTCCATCATGATGCATTAAACAATAGCAGTGGTATTTTTAAAAATTGTCCATTAACCAGATTGAGTTTAATAATTGTTCAAATTTTGTCTTTAGGGAAGCCATCAGATGACCGTGCAAGTCCAGGTAGGTTTTAATGAAAATTCTACAACAAGGTTTTGTTGTAGCCTAATTCTAGTTCCTGTTATCCATCGTCTTGCACTTTAATACAGCCACAGTCTGAAACATGTACCTTCTGTTTATTTGTGACCACATGTAGGGCTCAGATGTCGCAGATGGAGAATTCAAACCCTCTTACACACTGTTCCACAGCAGCAAGGATGGCTACAAATGTCTCCTAAGCTGAGCGCACATTTTGAAATGAGTGAAATAAGTAATAAATGGCACTAGCAATTAGTTTACTAGCATATAGTTAGCTGTGTAATTTATTTTTTGCATAGATATACAGGCTGAGCCAGCCATGCAAGTGCAATGTCCAAAAATAACCTCCCCGGGCATCTTAGCGCCACAAGTGCGTAAATAAATAAAAAAATAACAAAGGAGTGTCTTTAAAACCCTCATTTTGTGGGGAACTACCACTAAAATCATTATGTAATGAGTGTGTGAAGTGATCAAATAGCCCCGTTGCTGTCTCTGTGCATCTCTCGGAAATCAGAGCTTGGCGTGAGTAATATCAACTACTACATCATCCATGTTCTACTAATTGATATGGAGATCTATATTTAAATGATTTAAACCTTGTATGATAAACAAGCATGATCGAAAAAAAAATCGTAATCGAACTCTCCGCATCACAAGTACCAGTTGAGCTATCAAGCAAGCTTGGTATGGCAGTGAAACCAAACATATGCATATATCACTGCAGTGATATGTACGTTTTGGTGTTTATGTTTTGCAAAAATGTTGCCACAGGTACTCCATTCTAATTTTCAATGAGTGTTGTTTTTTTTTATAATGATTTCCATTTAGTATTATTGTTTGTTTATTTATATATATATATATATATATATATATATATATATATATATATATATATATATATATATTATATATATATATATATATATATATGCTTTTTAGTTTACAAAACAATATATACACATTTTATACATCCACAAATACATCCGCACAAAAATATACAATAAATTAAATTAAGACCTTCTAGTACAAGATGCATCCAAAAATAATTTTCTTACATATCCTCTAATATCCCACCAGATACATTATATTATATATATATATATATATATATATATATATATATATATATATATATTTATTTATTATTATTATTTATTTTTATTTTTTTAAAGAAAATCACCAAGCTTCTTCAAAAGCCTTATCTGCCTTAATACGAAAATACGTTATTTTCTTCAATGACATATTTAATACTGGGGTTACATAAAATTGTATTAGCCAATTATATTGTAACAATTCCAATATTGTATTTCAATCTACAGACCTCTCTCCAATCATTCATTGATATTTCCTCATTGAGGTCCTTCATCCATGCCTCTAATCGAGAGTTTGCAGACTCCTGAGATCCTTCTGTACAAACATGTTATATAAAACTGAAATCAGACCTTTATTATAACATTTTTTTGTGACTTCCTTTTCCAAGATGGATAAAGGTGAAATATTTATAAAAAAACCCTTCTGAAATACCAAAATAATACTCTCTATTTGCTAAAATTATTTCTAGATATACCAAATTTGGTAATCACTTCTTGAAAGGAAATTAGTCTATTTTCTATATATAAATGATTAATATTTTTAATACCTTTCGCTGCCCATAATTTGAAGCCTATCTGTTCTGACCGGAATACATTTTGCATTTCCCCATATAGGGCAGTAACAAGATAATTAATGTGTATATGATATACTCGAATTTCTGTTACATGCCACACCCTTACCATGTTTAAATATATTGGATTAATAAACATTTTCTTCATTTTCATATAAATACATTTCCAGCTAAAGATCTGATTTAATAGAATTTTTTTCACAATTGTAACCATGTAGTTGGGTCATGAGAAGACGAGAAAAAAAAACAACAACATAATAAATGCTAATTGAGCTGCCAAATAATACCATTGGGAATAAGGGCACTGAATTCCACCTCTATCGTAAGGTAGATATAAAAGAGATACCGGTACTCTAAGTCTAGATTGTTTATTATTCCATATGAATTAAGTAGCAAGTTTGTTCAGTCAAGAAAATAAGGCGCTCTGATGTGTTAGAGGAATATTCTGATAAAGATAAATATATGTATCCTCCCTATTACAAAGATAGGTAATGAGGTTCATCGTTCAATTGACTTTGCTGCATTATCAAAAACAGAATCATAATTTATTATAACAACATCTGCCATCTTTGGGGGTATTTTAGTATGTGAGATATATGTATTGTGATATGTGATTACCCAGATATGTGAAGACTCTGTAAAGGTTTTAAACAAGTTTACATTAATGACTTTGAATTATTACACACAGACACACACACACACACACACACACACACACACACACACACACACACACACACACACACACACACACACACACAACACACACACACACACACACACACACACACACACACACACACACACACACACACACACACACACACACACACAAACACACACACACACACACACACACACACACACACACACACACACCGATAGCTATATCTTCGATAACTCTTTCTTCTAACTGCGATTGCAAATGGTTTCATGGCTAAAAGAAAAAGCAGAGGGGAAAGAGGAGAGCCCTGTCTACATCCTCTAGAAATATTAAATGGCTTTGATACCATATTATTAGTCAGGACCTCAGCTATGGGATTCATATATAAGTTATAACAATCTGACGCATTAACAATTACCAAGTCCATAATGTTTCAGCACGTCAAACAGAAAATTCCATTCGACCCTGTCGAATGCTTTCTCTGCGTCTAATAAAAACAAAACAATGTATGTTCTTCCCCTCTGGTCACGCTAAATAATCAGTACCCTTCTAACGTTACGGCATCCTTGTCTGTTCAACATAAACCCATTTTGGTCATTCCCTACTAAGTATGGAAATACATTTTCTAATATTATTGCCAAAATTTTAAACAGGATTTTCATATCCGAACTTAGGAATATTATTGAACATTTTCCATTTATTATTAGGCTTTCCTGGTTTAGGCAACAAAGTAATTAAAGCCTCGCTCATAGAGATGGGCAGCGCATTCTTTTCAAAGGCTTCCAATAACATATTGTAACAAGGTTCAGATGTTATGGGAAGGAGGAGGCAGGAACCGGCGAACATTCAACAATTTAATAATAAAATAAACAAATACAAAATTAAAGTAAAAGACTGCTGTCTCATAATAAAACACAAACAAAACAAAACACAGGTGCAGGCCTGTTCCTCTCTCGATTTCCACTGTCATCGCTCCTCCTTTTATGCTTCCACTCCTCCATGAGATACGAGACAGGTGCGTTGCGCAGGTGTCGCTCAACAGTAGTCACGCCACCAGCCTCGTGCCACTCTCTCACGGCCCTCAGCCTCGTCCTGCTTGCCACACATATCTAATGTTTTTAAAGATAAACTAATAAGACCTATTTTAGATTTGTCAATGGGGATGCTGTCTGGTCCACAGCCTTCCCTGTTTTCATCAGTATGATAGCATCTATTATTTCTTGCAAACGTATATCTTTTTTTTCCCCCGCAATGTGTATGGTAAATCCAAATCATCTAAGAAGTGTTTTTGTACTTCAGAGCCTTGTAAACATTCCGAACTATATAATTTCACATAGTAAGAGTTGAATGATTCGTTAATTTGCCATTGGTAGACTTTACTAATACCATCATTATTTTTGATATAAGCAATTGTATTATTGTTTTAATTCAAATATATTTAAATAATTATTTTGAAGCGTTGAGAAAGGTCCTAGAGATTTGATTTGAACTTGGGTTGCCCGAAGCACAGCCAAACTACATCGTGAAGCACTGCCTACGAGGCTATCGGCTCTGACAGTTAGAAGACATTTACATCTGGAGCACTGGGATGTGGAATGGCCAGTTAGTGTTACTAAAGTACATTCATGGTAAAAGATGGTGATTTGTAGATTGTAATGCCTGCATCATTCATGGCACAATGTTTCTCGTGTTTGTAAGTGCTGTTGAGAATGTCAGCGATGTTTCATCTGGTTTAAAATAGCTTAAATTACAGAAACATTCATGTTCTTTGGTGAATTCAAGCACTTCCTAATGGATCTCACAGCGCTGTTTAGTGGTCACATGATTGAGGCCAATTCAAATGAGTAGCACTGTTTTGTAACATTTATCAAACTTTTGTTATAATTGTATTGAGGGAAAATTTGCGATAATTTTATTGTTATGTTTGTTTTATTGCCCAGCCATAATTGGAAAACATGAATTCGGATGTTGAGAATGTTTAAGTAAAGTGTAAAGGATATGATAATGAAAGACTACAATTTAGGCACTTTGAATTATAAGAGTTAATCAGTTTCCGTTGAAGAATTTGTTAAACAAAGATGCAAGAGTGTTCAACATACTATTTAAATCCAATAAAGTTAATAAACAGGATTTAAGACTGAATATGAACATGTGAAGGTTTTGTTGTTGTTATTATTATTATTATTTAATTTCTCTTCAAGATCAATGCTCCACACTCCATCCCAGTTGGTGGCGGAATATGCAACAAAAGCTGGTTTGCCAACCGCCATAAAATGTCGAAGAAGGAGGAATTTTTACAGGTGTGATGTCAGCATTCATTTATAGTACCATCAGGTTTTGATAAACAAGATTACAACCATGCTCATAATAATTTCTCACAAAGTATCAGAAAGTATTTTCTTTTCTTGGTCAGTATTTACCAGGCTTAATACCACAGAAACCCTTCATTCTTGAGCAATAAGGCACTTGCTGTTTTTTTTTTTTTTTTTTTGCATCAGTCCACTGTTTGCACAGGTCTATAGCCCTCATGAGCAGCAGAGCATTACACTGCCCGTAGCCTTCCAAATGATACTTCAACAATCAACCAAACACCAGGCTGAGGCGGCCCATAATGGAGGCATAATTATCTACTACAAACAGTGAGGTAGAGAAACAGAAAAAAAGAGAGAGAAATAATCATTGAGTATTGTGCTTCACAGCTCATTTTGCACATTCATCCTGCAAATCTGAATGAATATATTCCAATTTGCCTCCTCACTTAGTATAGTAACTGATTAACTGTTGGCATAACTAAGCTTCTTAAGTTAACTCTTACACTTTTATCACCAGGGCATTGAGCTCAATAAAGCTCAATAGAGACATATTACATAAATTAATCTTAATGGTCAGCTTTCATACCCCAGAGGCTTATTTATAGAGATTGTATTGTTTAAATGACCACTAAAAATAAGCAAAAATACAGAATTCCCATATAAGGCAAGATTTACTGCAGCAGTATTGAAGTTAGTCATGTAAGTGATGATGACTAGAGAACTGGGGCCTGATGTATAAACGTTGCGTACGCACAAAAAAAAGGCATTGAAATGTGTGTTTCCATGCTTATATCGGTATTTATAAAAAATAAACTAGCCGTAAATATGTCTGCACCATACGGACTCTGGACCGTGTGTCACACTCTTTTACTGAAGTGAGCGTACTGAAGTAAACAAAATGATTTGAATTCTGTTTTACACCTATACACATTTAGATTAAATATGCAACTCACATTACTGTAAAGCACTTAAATACAATTAAATCAGAAGATACAATATTTTTATATTAATTTAAATATAATTATTTAATGTATAGTGTATATGTGCTGATTTTGTGGAATGATATGTTTTAATATTTTAACTACAGAGAGGATTGATGGGATCATGATAGCCTACTTCCACTTTGAATTGTGTTCTATAGCAGAACATATTTTCGTGCAAAATCAATGATTACTGCACTTATACTCCGTATAAGCAGATAGCAAGACAGTATAATGAAAGACACTGAAGGACTCGCTCGGTGATCGAACGGTCCATTGGCCAGTTTGAATAAGTCCAATGACAGTAGGTTGTAAAACCTCTGCTGCACGCAGGTGCTGTTGGTGTCGTGCATAGACAGAGTAGCCTAAAATAACCATTTTCGGAGTCTTCCCAATATTATGAAAAATACTATTGTATTTGTAAGATGTGCACGTTTTAATTTTCTTTAATATGTTGTTAGTGACGCGCTGAGTCAGACAACTATTTGCACTGCAAAAAATAAGGCCTGTCTGTTTCCATTAAAAATATATACACCATCTGACTTACTTTATAGGTAAAATTGCATACATTTGATTTGCAAGCAATTAAAAATAGCCTTTTTGGACAGTGGAAAAGATTGAGAATAGATTTCTCTGAAAACTTTTTCTGAAATGTATTTTATACAATATTGATTTATTTATTCTAAACCAAGGCAAGGATACTGAATGATTTTTAATAATGTAATGTGACGGCACAAAGTCATTATCTCATATTTTCCTAATCTCTTTTGTTAAACCTTGTATCACGTGGATGGGAATATGCAGGGTGCGATTCGTGAAAAAAAAAAAAAAAAAACATTAAGGAGAGTGTTTTTGAAACGTTATTATTATTATTATTTTTTCATGAAAATAAATCTGAACCACAGTGGGTATTTTATGCAGCTGTTGTTAAAGTAACATTAGAATAATTATGAACTTTTATGAAAGAATATTGGAACATTTTGAAAAAAGGAAACATTCCTGTTTAAGTGTCTTAAGTTACAAACAAAAAATTGGCACAAAGGTATAGATCACGTGTATACAAGTTTGGTCACTAAATGAAACAAATATGCTTGTTGTATTCTGCTAGTTGAGACCTTTCAACTGTAGGCCCTATATGATAAGTGGTTGTTAAAAGTGCTCTAAGCGATGTCACGCGTTTTTAAGGCCAAAACATTTTTTGTCACATATAGCAAACATCTCCTCACTATCCGCTAGCTGTCTGTCCCCTGAACACACTGTAAAAAAACGCGGTCTCTGCGGACACCCCATGCTCCACAAACGGCTACAAAAACAAAAACTCTAGCGACCCGCTCTACGAAACATAACAAACTGTTCCAGCCAATAACCGACAAGAATGGTTTGGGGGGTTAGTGCGCTGATGAGGAGGAGGGAGGGTCTAGCTAGCCTCCGTTTTGTTTGACAATAGTTCGAACGTCAACAAGAAGTGATGTCACCCAGGATCGCTTGGAGAACCTTTAAGTAGTGTGATAACTTTATAAAGAAGCCCCCCACTTCGAATTTAAGAGGTTCCACCTCAATCTATCTGGAAGAGGATGTGTCTATATTGGCCCCACATGCATTGAGGAGGATGGTTTGAGTCGCCAAACAAACTGTAAGGATCAAAGTTGGAGAAGTGCTGATGCTAGTTAAGTCTTGGGGTCAGAAAGTCTCCAAAACCATGATCAGACCTCACCTATAACCACACCTTGTTTGGGAAGGTTGTAATATAAAAAGCCTTTGGTCACATCAAACAGCAATCTCATGCACAAACAGTTTGTCAAGCGTTACTAAAACTTTCAGTAGGACTGGGTTTTATTGTCAGATGTGACCAAAATAAAGCTTTTGGAAAAACACCAGAGATGGATTTGGCATAAGAAACCATGTAGAAAAGCACCTCATCCCAACTGTGAAATATGGTGATGGATCTTTAATGCTGTGGGGATCATTTTATTTCAAAGACCCTGGATAAGTTGTTAGAATGCACAGTATCATAAACTCCAACATGTACCAGTAGATATTAAATCAACACCGACTAACCCCTGTCAGGAACCTTAAACTGGGCTGTGATTGGATCTTACAGCATGACAATTTTCCAAAGCACATCTCAAAATAAACAATGTTTATGAAGGTTTGGCCGTGTACATAGCAAAATCTGTGGGATGAGCAAAGGAGTGCATGAGCATCGACCTCTGAAACTGAACGATCTGGAGAGATTCTGTATGGAGGCATGGATTTAGATATCTTGCCACATGTTCATTAACCTTATTATGCATGATAGGAGATGATCCCGAGCTGTTATCTTGGAAAATGGATGTTGCACAAATTATTAAATGAAGTGGTGCCAATAATTGTGGAATACATACGTTTTTTTTTTTTTTAAAAAGTTCAAATGATGAGATTTTTTTTCTTTTAACTATTTGACTTCAATTAAAGGTTCGATTTTTGTGAATATTTTTATTGAAAAACAAGGAGGAGAAATTGCAACAACAAATATTCACAGTCAGTTTTGCTGAAATGTGCTCATATTTACCAAGGTTGGCAATATTTGTGGAGCCCATTGTACATTACATACAAAAATGCTTTAATTAACCCTATGCAGTAAACAATGAAGATGTCCTTTGTCTCCTTCTGGCTGGTGAGCCTGTGGCAGACCCCAACCATGCTGCTGACCAATCAATAACTAGTCCTACCCGGCAACTTTAAGAAAATATCTCTGAATTCCCACTATCCTTAATGTTGCTGACCCTGAACAAAATTCAATTTTCCTTCCCATCAACAATGACAGTCATTTCTGCCCCGCCAGCCATTTACTCCCTTGCTGAATACAGGCACAAAGTTGCATCCAAAGGGGTAAAAAAAAAAAGAAAGAAAAATGAGGATTAAAAAAAAATCTGAAATGCTAATTAATCTTCTTTTACTCTCCTTTAAACAGTAGTGAATATCACCTTCAGACTCTGACATATGCTAGGAGCTGATGAGGACGGTGCCTATTCACACCAAGACCGAATATTCAGATACAGATACAGATATACATTTATATCTTTAAAATGGATCAACATGGAAATCAAGCCTGGACACAGTGCAAGTCCACACAAATCTTATTATATATCAATTTCTCAAAGAATTTAATCTTACAAAAATAAAAGTAAATCTACAAAGGAAAATGGTACTTGTGGTACAAAAATTACTTAACATTTAATTCTAATCTCGGTTTTATTTAATAGACAATTTATCCTAAAAAGATCTTAATCATTTACAGATAAAAGAAAGCACAACAGCTGCTCTTATGGGTTTGGCAAGTTATGACCAGTCTTTCATCAGTTTAATTAAAACCGTTAAATTTGGTAAAGGCTTTTAAAAAGAAATTTCACCCAAAAAGGAAAATTATGTTACACGATTTGAGAGTGAGTAAATGATGACCGGATTAGTGAACAAAACAAATGTTCCTATACAGGTAGGTGGCACAATTTCCATTTATCTTTGAAGAAATAAAGAGAAACAAAAAAGAAAGGTACTCTGATACTCTGTGCAGCTTAACAGACAAATGAATATGACTGTGAAGAAGGACCCGCTATTAATGTTCAGGGTAACGGGGATCAGCCAATCAGCGCCTTTGTTTGGGACACGGAGAAGACACCTGTTTGCGCTGACTGATAAGTTTCGTTCCCTTATCCTAGGGAACTCGAGCTGCGTCATCGCTGTGGGAACGCCCCTGCGTTGTGCGTCATGAAGCACGTATCGAATCAGCCCAATGGAGAGATGGAACGTCATAGGCGGGTGACGTCATCGACCAGGAAACTATAAAGCACCCCAAACAACACAAGCACATCAGCTTCTGTGCCTTCAGTCGCGCTATATGTGAATCTGTCCCTGTGTGAAATATTGTCTGTCCTTACATACTCTGCACCACACAAACAATTTATATATGTATATATATATATATATATAAGAGAGATATTGGCGAACGAACAGCAGTTTTAGAAAGTGTGTCCCTCCCTGCTCGCGTTATTTAACGAGTGGGGATACACACGTTCTTTGTGTTGTTTGTTTGGGAGTGCAGCATGCCCAATCTTCTCTCGAGGGAGCTGATTGTGAGCATTGCGAGCGTCTGCTGTTAAGGACGCTCCGCTCCCGCCAAGCGCTCTTCGAGGAGGGCGGCTTGGTGCGCGCTCCCCGCGGTTCGGGTCCCGCTTCTGCTGAGGCAAAGCGGCGGCGCTTATCGTGGGGATCGCAGTTGGATCTATCAGCGGGGTTAGAGACGGGCTCTGCCTTATCTCTGCCTTTACCTGTTAGATCCAGTGTCTCAGCCCCGGGTCGGAAGCACGCTCTGCGGTTTCTTTCGCCCGGGCTGATCACAGTACTGCAACTTTCTAGTTATAAAAAACTGACGAGATAAAAATAGCAGTATTGATGAGGGAGATGTGAGATTCGCCACCTTATACTCCCGAAAGCAAAGAGCTCATGGAGGTTCTCACTCGAGCTGTATCAAAATCATTAAACATTGAGTGGCCAGTGGTTAGGAGTCTGTTATTAATCTAAGTTAGATTAAACATTTCTCCCTTCCCATGTGCAATCTCCACGCCGGTGCTTGCCCTTTTTTTCTATGATCTGCATACTGAGGTTCAAGATTAAGGAAAAAGCCGGCTTCTAATAGACTAAGAATATTTATCATATTCTGATTTAGGCTTTTTGAAAATAAAAGGCGGTGCTTTGCCGCGGGTAGTAGAGACGCTTGCGAGCTATCTCTCTTCCCAGGCTGCATTGCCATTTAAAGCACCGGCATACTTTTCAAGCCATTGTGAAACATTTCGGCTTCATAAAGTGTTTTCGGCGGAAGGTCAGGCTGCGTCGTGTCTGCACTGTCTATATTGCAGGCATACCGGGCTGATTTTCTAAAGGACGTGAACGTGAGTGAGGAGGCAGTACTGACGTGGTTCGAGAACTGCGTCAGGTTGCCGATTTATGGTAAAATTAATTTTTCCAACATGAAAGAGAAAGAAAAAGTTTTCTTCTAATCTTGATGTTCCTCTCTCTCGGGGTTATTCAGTGACTTAGTTAATACTGTCATTAATAATTTCAGGAAGAAAATAGCAGGCAGCAGCTTTTAAAAGGTTTCTTCCACTAAAACTTCACGTCCCCGGGGCTGCTGGGCGGGTGCAGCCCCGGCCGTCTACGAGCTCATTGCATAGGCGCAGCAAAGCAGAGTATTGTGTCTCGCGCTCCCCCTGCTGGTCAGTGGGACCAGACGCAATACTCACAGCCAAAAGCTTTAAAAAAATAAATAAATAAAGAACAATAGAACTGATTTGAGGACAGTTATATTGGCTATGTTGAGGGCGGTCCCCACCGAGGGAGAAAGGTGTTCACCTCTTTCTACGGTGCCCATTCTTCCTCTGTGCCCTCAGGTGCCCGTTCTGCCAACCCCGCCTTCATGCCGGGGCGCAGACGGTCCCAGCGAGCGCTTTCCCGAGGGACGCTCGCTCCCTCTGACTCTGAGGGTGGTCCCCACATAGGGAGAAAGGTGTTCACCTCTTTCTACGGTGCCCATTCTTCCTCTGTGCCCTCAGGGGCCCGTTCTGCCAACCCTGCCTTCATGCCGGGGCGCAGACGGTCCCAGCGAGCACTTTCCCGAGGGACGCTCGCTCCCTCTGAGGAGGGTCTCAGAGCAGTCAAACCAGTTGTTCCCTGCCGGTGCACCGTTACAGGGCGCTGTGTTTGCCGCTCAAATTACACCAGAGGCCAGTCGAGAGACTGGTACGCTTAGAAGGGGTTCTGCCCATAGTGTGGGCCCCGAGCAGACTCTGGTAATGGAATAAGAGGTGAAAACGCTCCTTCAAAAGGGGGCTATAGAACGGGTTCCTCCTCCCAGTTTGGAGCTAGGTTATTACAGCCGATATTTCATCGTTCCAAAGAAGGATGGGGGGTTGTGTCCAACTTTAGATTTGCGCCTATAAAATCGCTCGGTAGGGGAGTTCAGTTCAAGATGCTCACTATCAAGCAGGTCGTGTCACAAATCAGGCCCGAGGGCTGGTTTGTCACGATAGATCTAAAGGACGCTTATTTCCACATTTCCATCCTTCCACAACACAGGACGTTCCTGAGGTTTGCCTTCGGGGGCGAGGCATTCCAATATAGGGTTCTTCCGTTTGGTCTAGCTAGTAAAGCTAGGCCAGCTACTCACTGTAAAGCAGTTTCAGTAACTGTTGGGTTTGATGGCAACAGTGTCCAACGCTATACCTTGGCCTGTTGTACATGAGACCGCTACGGTGATGGTTCAGGACCAAGGGATTCTCCCCGAGGGGAAATCCACTCCGCACGATCAAAGTCACGCGGCGCTGCCTTCGTGCTCTGGTCTTGTGGAAGGAACTTGGTTCCTATCCAAAGATTCTGTGCTGGGGGGCTATTTGTCGTCTCGTAACGCTAACGACGGATGCTTACCTCACAGGGTGGAGGGCGGTCATGAGTGGTCGTCCAGCCCAAGGTCTGTGGCAGGACCATTATCTATCATGGCATATAAATTGTCTAGAGATATTGGCAGTGTTTCAGGTTCTGAATCACTTCCTAGCAGACCTGAGAGGTCATCACGTGTTAGTTCAGTCTGACAACACGTCGATGGTCTCTTATATATATATATATCATCAGGGTGGCCTGCGGTCACGCCGGCTTTACAAGTTGGCCCGTCAGGTCCTCCTGTGGTCCCTAGGGAAGTTACTATCACTGAGAGCAATGTATATTCCGGGGTATTTGTATGTGGTAGCAGTCTCCCTGTCGAGGCAGGGGCCTAGGTCGGGGGAATGGAGACTCCACCCCCGAGGTGGTGGAGCTCCTTTGGTTGAGTTTCGTTCACGCCGAGGCGGACCTATTCGCTTCCACGGAGATATTGCACTATCGTCTGTGGTTCTCCATCATTCATCCAGCCCCTCTGGGGTTGGACGTTATGGTGCAGCCGTGGCCGAGGTCACGTCTGCACGCTTTTCCCCCGATTGCTCTGCTACCAGGGGTTCTGGAGAGGGTTTGCCGGGACGGGGTCAGCCTACTATTAGTAGCCCCGTTCTGGACAGCCCGAGTATGGTTTGCGGACCTTATTTCTCTCCTGGACGGCTCTCCTTTGGAGCTAGCTCCCGGTCAGGAGGGGTCTACACTCTCAGGCGGGCGATATTTCTCCCCCGCCCGGAGTTATGGAAACTGTGGGCTTGGCTTCCGAGGGGGCCCAGCTCTTAGATTCCGGTCTCTCAACCGAGGTTGTTGAGACCATCTTTCACTCCAGAGCTCCATCCACGAGGAGGCTATATGCCTTGAAGTGAAATCTTTTCACTTCTTGGTGTGGAGAACACCTGCAGGACCCAGTTAACTGCCCAGTGGGTGCAGTGCTGGAGTTCCTGCAGGAGCGCTTCTCCGCAGGGTTATCCCCCTCCACACTAAAGGTGTATGTGGCGGCACTAGCTGCTTACCATGTCCCTTTCAGTGGAGTTTCTCTTGGGAGACACCCGCTTATAACTCGTTTCCTTCGTGGCACTTTGAGGCTGAGGCCAGCAGTTCGCACGAGGGTGCTTTCCTGGGATCTGGCCATTGTATTAGAAGGTCTTTCCCTAGCTCCTTTTGAACCTATCGAAGAAGTTCCTGAGAAGTTTCTCACTTTTAAAACTATCTTTTTTCTTGCTATCTCCTCTCTAAAAAGGTTCGGAGATTTGCAGGCTCTGTCGGTTTACCCTCGTGCCTGGAATTTTCGCCTGGTATGGTTAAGGCTTTTCTGCATCCTAGACCAGGTTACGTTCCCAAGGTCCCTACTAATGTTGTTAGACCTACAGTTCTGCAGGCTTTCTGTCCTCCTCCATTTCAGTCTCAGACCAGGAGAAACTTAATTTACTCTGCCCTGTTAGGGCGTTAGACGCTTATGTCCACAGAGCTGCCCTGTGGAGGAAATCAGAACAACCATTTGTGTGTTTTTGGGCCACCCAGGAAAGGGTGTCCCGCGTCTAAGCAAAGAAGGAGCAAGTGGGTGGTCGAGGCTATCTCACTTGCTTATGAGTCAGCTGGTCAGCCTTCACCTTTGGCTGTACGAGCGCACTCTACTAGGAGTATAGCTGCTTCTAAAGCTCTATTGTCAGGAGTTTCCCTAAGTGATGTTTGTGACGCGGCTGGGTGGTCTTCACCGCTTACTTTATTAAGTTCTATGATCTAGACTTAATTTCTACCCCTGGGGCACAGGTGCTCTCGTCCTCTGTGCGCTAGTTCTCACATGACGGTCACTTGCTCCTATGGCGACGTGGGTATTCGCGTTCCCACAGCGATGACGCAGCTCGAGTTCCCTAGGATAAGGGAACGTCTCGGTTACGTATGTAACCCTAGTTCCCTGAGTAGGGAACGAGACGCTGCGTCGTTCTGCCATACTCCCGGCACTCCCGTTAGCGCTTCCTTCAGGCTTATCAGAAGCTGATGTGCTTGTGTTGTTTGGGGTGCTTTATAGTTTCCTGGTCGATGACGTCACCCGCCTATGACGTTCCATCTCTCCATTGGGCTGATTCGATACGTGCTTCATGGCGCACAACGCAGGGGCGTTCCCACAGCGATGACGCAGCGTCTCGTTCCCTACTCAGGGAACTAGGGTTACATACGTAACCGAGACGTTTTTAGTCAGTAGTGAAAGTTGCCAGGAATCACATCGTAGAAATTTCTGAAGTAAATATTTGTCATCTGTGTTGCTATCTGTGCAGGTGTGCGTTCAAAAACATGTGAGTACCCTGGTAAAATGTTTACATATGTATATTTTTGGTGTATTAGGTTTTATATGAGTGTTGTTTATTCTGAGGTACTCAGCTAAAATGCAGTGTTAGCAGATATTCTGCTAGCATCATGCTAATGCCTAGTATTATTAGTGTTACACTACTATTGTGCTTATGTGTGTATTCACCTGATACTGTATAGTTATTATTGGAGTGTTTACAATGATTGTGGTGTAGAGAACTATGTTTTTGGGTTGCTGTTACTGAGACCCAGCCGTAAGAAGGCTGTTCTTTAATTGAATAAGCAGCTAATGTGTGCTAGTATATTATTTGGTTATTTGATAAACAGCTAAAGCTACTTGAAGGGAAAATTATACTAATAAAAATTATTAGCTTTACTAATAGCATCCTGACAGCACTGTCATTTACTTGTATGCTGATATTTTCTTTTCTTTATTGTTTATTGTAGAACCACACATACTGTACACTTATGAAGAGCTACAATCATCTTTAAGCTGTCAATAAATCCTTTGAAGAGTAGAAGAGCATTCAGTTGCATTCTTACCGATGCACCACAGTGGTCACCTATCCCAACTAGCTACAATTACAGTCCTAGCTATCAAGTCTTCATTACAATGACAAACCTGTTTCATTAGTTTCAAGGCTTTGAAACTGTTAAGCAAAAATACATGGAAATGTCCTACTTTCCTGTTGCTAATGTCATGCTGCCACCAAACTTATATGGTAATTTACTGCACTCTGCCATTGATATTGACTTCATGTTTTAGCATCTAACAGCAAGTGACATCATAAAATGCTTCCCTGCAGGGAAGTCAACCATACTTTACTGTAACCATAAGTAGGCCACAAACACATTAATGCACTTGTTCAGCCTAGAGTGTCTCATTTCAAATACAAAGCCTTTCAGTGAAAGTGGTGGAGCTATAGATAAAAACACTTTATTGTGATAGCTTGAGCTCTGTATTGATGATACATGGTTGATGGTTGCAGAAAGGGTCCCCCAAGGTTGGAGATGCACAAACCATGGAGTTGCTCCTTTGACATCACTTTCAATGAGTGGATTTACTGTCAGCAGACTGTAAAATCATTCCTCTTTCTCAGCCAGAATTTAAGAAAAGGGCCCTTTGCACTTTGACTTAAAGGGGTCATATAATGGTACTATACACTTTTACAAGTTGATTGTACTGAAATGTGTGTTGGCAGTGCCTGTACACAACCATCATATAATGATAAAAATCCATCCAGTGTTTTTGTTTTAATCTACTTATATGTTTTCCCCTGCCTCAAATTGAGCCGTTCGTTTTAGTAACGTGGATAATATGGACGCCCCTCCCACGAATGCTGATTGACAGTAGCGTTTCCACACAGACCCGCCCTGTCCTCATAGTCCGTCATTGTTTACACTGGAGCAGAATGGTGGCCGTCTAATCGATTGTGGTGTTCTGTTCTTGGGTGTAATAAGGAACACAGCAGTCATTTTAATGTTCCTAAATCCGAACCGCTGAAGACGCAGTGGCAGGGTTTTCTCCACGATCAATGTCAATGCGTTCGGTTCATGTTTGCGCGAATCATTTCTCAGCAGACTGCTTTATAAACGAGGAGGGTCATAAAGCTGTTTTTTCTAAGAAGCTGCTCCTGAAAAAGGAATCGGTACCAACTATACGTGTTCCTGCACATCCAGAAGAACTGAAGTGAGTGTAACGTTTTATTAACCTTTAAATATTAATCTTTGAAAATCGCTTGCACGCTTCATGATGAATGTGGCTAATGTTTACACTCAGGGTACATTACGGAATGTGTTCTATGTAACGTTACGACGTTCTCAATATACTTAATAATCCCACGTTTATAATGAACAACGCGTTATGTTTATTGTGCTATTAAAAACTGTGTACGGAGAGGGGTGGGGTGAGCAAAGCTCATTATCATTTAAAGGCATATGCACTGAAACGGCGTGCTGAAAACAGCTGTTTTTGAGCAGGTAAAATGAGTGTTTTCTTAAAATACTAATGAGAATTTTTAATAAAAGTATATTACTAAGTTTTTATTTAGACCCTAAAGATTCATACTAACTTGTACAAAAATGGCATTATATGACCCCTTTAAATATTGTGTTGTCATCATTGATAGAAAAGGGCTCTGTGTGCATTGTGGAGAACCAGAAAAACAAAACAAAAACTCTGAAGACACAGAACTGCACTTCATTGCAGCAAATACAGGGGTACAGAGACAGACAACCTTGTGATGTATAAAAGCAAAAAAAGAGGAAAGCATGCTCTGAAGTAAAAATAGATGGTGTGTTAGGTGAAGGGAGAGAGAGAGAGAGAGAGAGAGAGAGAGAGAGAGAGAGAGAGAGAGAGAGAGAGAGAGAGAGAGAGAGAGAGAGAGAGAGAGAGAGAGGAGAGAGAGAGAGAGAGAGAGAGAGAGAGAGAGAGAGAGAGGAGAGAGAGAGAGAGAGAGAGAGAGAGAGGAGAGAGAGAGAGAGAGAGAGAGAGAGAGAGAGAGAGAGAGATGCAGCTGTCAGTGGCATGATATGAAATGCTGTTCCTCAGAGAAGAGGGGACACATGACGTCACCTGAATGAGTTCACTTCTCTCGCTGCCATAGAGAATCAATGACAGGGGTCCAGCAGGCACTGCTCAGACATAGGGCTTACAAATGAAGGCCAGATCCAAAACATGACTATGTGACGCTGCTAGGGACCAGTGCTCTGCAGCAGGGAAATGCCTGGACTGACCACACATGTTCTTGCACATAAACCTCATTAAAGATACAAACTAAAAACACAAACTTATGTATTTAGAGCTGTATTTACACAGAAGCATTATAATAATGACTACTGGGGTAGGATGTCCCCCTACCTGGAGCAAGAACTTTTCCAGAACATATAAAGGTTTAATAGATCAATTAACCTCAAAACAGTTTCAACCAACTAAATCTTTAATATATATATATATATATATATATATATATATATATATATATATATATATATTATATATATATATATATATATATAATATATATATATATATATATATATATATATATATATAATATAGATGAAATGATAAAATTAAGAAGAGCATAGCCTTTGATCAAATGTGTTGAGATTAAATGTTGTCATCTATGGTCAAATTAATGTGAGGGGCATCACACTCTATTTCTGCTTTGATGCAAGTGTATCTGTTTCTAAAATTAAATTAAATTGAATTTCACACTGTTAGCACATTTAGAGCTCTGATCCCTGCAGTTTTCTGTTTCCCAGAGTGGATCAAATGTAAGGCGATGTTTCTCTGATCTTCTAATAGTTATTTCTGCTTCCTGTTTCCAATTGTCTTCCTGAATCGCCATGGACTTATGCAAACTATCATGGATAAGGCAGAATGGAGCTGTGAGCATATCCAATATAAGAAGCATTACTTCCAAATTCCCTTGTACACTGTAACCTGTATGTAACCCTCCAAACTTCAAAATCATCCCCTCATCTGTTTTTGTTCGCAATTACAAACAACCTGGAACCATAGTGATATAGCGATTAAAGGTTGCTGAAATCAACTTAATTGTGATAAGAACGTAAACATTTTAGCTCTCTTAAAAATGTTAGGGAACACCTAAAAGCAGCAATGATATCAACTTAGCTATTTAGCAGTGTAGAACAGCTGCTTTCAAGACACTGTAGCAACATACTCCGAATACTGTACATATAATCGAATAACTTTGTAGTATGATGAAATGCTACATGTTTTTGTGAGGGCAAACATTTTTAAAACAGAGTAATGTAAATGCAGATTCACAGACTAGGTTTTCACTAGGTGTCATCATTATTTTATTTTTTTATTAGTTTTTAGTGTATGTTTAATGTTTAGTGCTGTCATAATCATTATCCCGTATCTACTGTAGTCCCAGATACATACTCTTCTAACTGCAAATAAATACATAAATAAATAAAATGATTGGATAAATACTTATTTTAAAAAGATATTGTCCCTTTCATAGCTTCAATGTAGTTATCTTTTTTGTTTTCTTATAATCGAGTAGTGTATCTTATTAACTTATTTTTAGAAAATGTAACTATAATTTAACTTCTTTAAATTACGAGTTACTGAAAACTATAGTTTTAGATTAGCTTTCTAAACTCATAAACTAGTTGTCAAAAGACTAGTTTGATAGAAAGTATAGAAATACAAATGAAATGTATGCAGTGTGTTAGTAAAGGTGTCATTAGACTAAAGAAAAGTACAGACGATTGGGATAACTGATGTGTGAGTTCTGCTGCAGCTGGCCACATTTTGGCTGGGTGGGAAGATGCTTCAGGCAGGGGTTGAAGGGGAGATCGGGTTGGTGAAATCACCTTGATTCAGTGCAGCGAACCTTTGATGTGCCTGAAGCTGACTTGGCTAGCCCTGAGCAAAGCATATGCCTTAAAAACTTAAATCCAGCTTGACGTACTGAAATCATAACCATATGCAAGAATTCCACCTTCAGAAACACTGTGGCTCCACACAGCCTGTGGACGAGGCATTAGCCAGCGATAACAAAGACCAGGTTAGATGACTGAGGGAGTCTGAGGAGAAGATGGAGGTAAAGGGATGGGTCATAGCACGAACTGGGGAGGGGGGTGTCAGGAGGTATGCAGTGCATAAAAGGTTTGGTTAAGGATCAATTCCAAAATTTCTGAACAGTGCTAGACTACCTAAAATGGAAGTTTCTCAGGAGTGATTAGAGGTAGAGTGAGGTAAAGTGTAGAGCAAGAAAAGAACGAGTGAGACTGAGAGAATTGAATTAAACTGCCTGAAATTACTTTTTCTGACTGTACTTCTTAGAACACAGACGGTTGGGGTTCATCTCATGCATCGCGAATTCTATGCAAATTTGGCATCACTAGCACAGTTAACGAAATGCCAGTAATGTATAATACTAATATTTTTTTATATATTATTGTGCTATCTAAACCTGCATCAAAGGGATACAATTAATTGCTGATCTTAATGGAAGACTGGTGAGACTTCTGTATTGGAAGAGAGTTGAACATACGCACTCTGATTCACCTTTATATTTAAACTTTTATCGTAGAAAATTCTGTAAAAACCTATACATACTTACAGAATTGTTTTTACTTTTGCTAAGACCCCCCAAATTTAATCGCAAGTTTATTCAGTAATATTTTTCACAGTATAGGAGTTTCCAATGTTTCTTTTCAGCACATATTCTTAAGCAAAATGTGCTTATGGCACTGAAGGGCTACTGTGTGATGTGTTTTTGTCTGTGTAATGACTGTCAGGCACCCTGTGGTTGCTGCTTTCTGGGGTCTGTTACCTCCTCTCTTAATCAAATCATGTCTTTTGGCTAGAGGACATCCTTCATTAAATGCATCAGGAAGGGAGCATATTGTGCCTCACTGAAGCACGATGGGTTGTGCCCCCTACAAATTCCTGTGCGCTATGCAAGATGGGCCAAGCATACTGCACCCAGATGTCAGGTTTATTTGAATAAAATAGGCTCATTGTGTGGACACCCTGGTCTGTCCCTGAGGGAAAAAAAGGGGGAGGCTGGGTAAATGAATGCTGTAGGGGGTTTCAGTGCTGAAGGAAAGGTGAAGAGAAGAGAACGGGGCAGGGAAGGAGTTTGCTTAGCTTAGCAGTTCCATCTGGCTCTCCTGGAATCTATGTTAGAGTCAGAGAAACTGCTTCTCATAAAAGAGCTACAGGAAGCCAGCGGAAGCTGAATGTTCTACAAGGACAAGAACATTACTGCGAATGTCGCTTAGCCTGTGGCGAATCCACAAGTTGGCTGCGATGGCCCCTTCCTCCACTTTCTCCACTCCTTCTCCTCACTCCCTTTTTCCAAAGGAACAAGACAGCCCAGACTGATCGGAATTCCATCTGTTGGGGAGCAGCCAAGTGACAGTGGAGAAATACAGGCATCTGGTCTCCATTTCTGTCAGGCTGGTGTTCCAGCTTACATCTTACAGCTGGGAGAGGATGAGGGAGAGGAGAGGGTGCTGGCAAGGGACTAGAGTGTGCTGGCACTCCTAGGCCTCTCGTCAATTTTTCACACATCACCCCACATCCTACGAGGAGATGTCTAGAAAGATGCACCCCCTCACACACGTGTACAAGCTCTTTTCTGAAGGGCCCAAGAAGAGCACATAGTTATCAGCAGTCAAGAGTCGGACAACAGATCAGAACAAAAGCAAAAGAACAAAGGAGCACGTGAAGCCAGCAGGCAAGACTTTGGCAGCCAGCACACTCTCAAACATGCACATGTGCATGCTCTTCTACTCCCATTTGCGAGTATACTCCAAACTATTCTCTATTGATCATCATATTCACTCTATGGATCACTCAGACTTCATATTAATCTAAAAAAAACAGCCTTTTATCATTGCTTTTCACATTCTCTGGAAAAAGCAACATATCTGGTACAAACTGATATATATATAATATTAATTATATATATATATATATATATATATATATATATATATATATATATATATATATATATATGTATGTATGTATGTGTGTGTGTGTGTGTGTGTGTGTGTGTGTGTGTGTATATAAACTTACATTGGTAATTTAAATCTAAATTATGGTTATGGGCTTATTTACCTTCTCAGAAACTGAATATGATTGATTGATTGTTTGTTTGTTTGTTTGATTATTTATTTAATAACTTTTTTGAAAAGTGTATTTTACTAAATGGTAGAGACCAGATATTTCAACATGTTATGTTTGGCATCTGTGTCTCAAACTTTGATATAATATTCCCATATATATGCTAAAAAATAAATAATAATAATTTAGATTAACCTTTTATCCCAAAATTGTGTACAAAGTACAAAGAATGCTGTTGCACCCCCCTACCGAATACCAGGGTGAACCAGAGCGCTGCTATGGATCCCGAAAAAACTTGTGGGTTTTAGGTCTGGCTCAGGTTAATGTTTTATTCAGGGTCAGGTGTGTAACTAAAGAACAACTAGAAAAAGTACCCAGAAAAGTTTCATAATTGGTAAGTACGTGCTTTTTCTCTTTTGCTCTGCAGTGCTGACTTGATAAAACATTGATGTTTACATGTAAATGTTTACTGATCGTTGCATACAATCCTAAAATACAACATATTGCAAAAAGGTATTTGCTGTGAAAGATTGACCTCAGGTAATGGGTCAGGTTGGGGCTTGAATTGTATCTGTACCCTTCGGGTCAGGTTAAACGATCTCAGGTACAGTCTTCAGGTACAGGGCGTTGAGTCTTCAGTTTAAAGCCTGAGTAGACCTCTAGGGTGTACAAATGTAAAATGTTGTTGTATGTATTTATTGTAGTTATTTAACTTATAATTAACACTTATCAAGACAATATTACACAAAAAAACATTTATTGACTTCAAAATAATTATGATGTCACTTTCCAGTACCCCACAGCATTCCTTACTGCATTTTAATTTAATTGATTAATAATTAATTTTAAATTCATTAATTTTCATAGATTTTTCATTAGTTTGCTGTTTTGAATGGTTTGGAATGGAACTGGCTGAATTAGTATTACAATTAAATAGTTATATATAAATTTTATCTTTAAAATATTTTCTGTGAATATAAAAGTAGATTAAAACTTCTATGTTTACAGACCGTTTTTACATTTGTGTTTTCTAAATAATAATAATAATATTGTGTCCATTGTTCTTTTATTAGATTAAATTTATTTATGTTTCTATCAGATCTGTTGTAGAATAAGTGTGTTTTGTTTGTTTTGAAATAATATTTATAAATAATAGTGTTTATTTCAGTTTTAATTTATTTGGTAAATTTGTTGAGGTAATGATAAAGCATAAGACTGTTCTGTAATAATTAAAAATAATATTTGAAATAATATGACTACTCTGAAATAGTGTGGCTTTTCACTTTTGCAATTAGAAAAAATAATGATGATTTCGCATTAACTCGTTGATTAATAGTAATTAACTGCATTAATAGGAATGGGAACAGACAAATGCCATATGAGGTTATTAATAAGACTGATCCCACCCCCCATTTCAGTCAGAAATAAGATGAAATGAATGAGAGAAAGAGACACAATATTGAGAGAACAAGAAGGAGAGAGAGAAAGAAGAGAGAGTGTGTGTGTGTGTGTGTGTGTGTGTGTGTGTGTGTGTGTGTGTGTGTGTGTGTGTGTGTGTGTGTGTGTGTGTGTGTGTGTGTGTGTGTGTGTGTGTGTGTGTGTGTGTGTGTGTGTGTGGGTGTGTGTGTGGTGTGTGTGTGTGTGTGTGTGTGTGAGAGAGAGAGAGATCTAGCAGATGATGCACCAAAGAAAAGTATGACAGGTAGCGGGTTTGACTTCTGAGAGAAAGCGTTGTTGACTTATTAGTGATGACAGGTATGCTATCTAGGAGACAGCTCGACAGTAGACGGAAGAAAACAAGAGAGAGTAAAGAGCAGAAGGGGATTATTCATAAACTACAGAGTTTAAAAATGACCCATGAACACTTACTCAATAAAGAAGAGAACACATTAAACTGATCTGCCAGTGTGCCACTCTATGTGATTTTAATGCCAGACACAAAATACTTGACACTGATGGTCTCCAGCGGACACACACACACAACACACACACACACACACACACACACACACACACACACACACACACACACACACACACACACACACACACACACACACACTTTTTTTAGGCTTTATGAAATGTAAGAAAATTTGATAACATTAAAAGATGACATCTGATCTATAATTATTGTGTACTTAAAGGGGTCATATAATGCCATTTTTGTACAAGTTAATATGAATCTTTAGGGTCTAAATAAAAACTTTTTAATATACTTTTATTAAAAATTCTCATTAGTATTTTAAGAAAACACTCATTTTACCTGCTCAAAAACAGCTCTGTTTTCAGCACGCCGTTTCAGTGCATATGCCTTTAAATGATAATGAGCTTTGCTCACCCCGCCCCTCTGCGTAGTGCGTACACAGTTTTTAATAGCACAATAAACATAGCGCGTTGTTCATTATAAACGTGGGATTATTAATTATATTGAGAACGTCGTAACGTTACATAGAACACATTCCGTAATGTACCCTGAGTGTAAACATTAGCCACATTCATCATGAAGCGTGCAAGCGATTTGCAAAGATTAATATTTAAAGGTTAATAAAACGTTACACTCACTTCAGTTCTTCTGGATGTGCAGGAACACGTATAGTTGGTACCGATTCCTTTTTCAGGAGCAGCTTCTTAGAAAAAACAGCTTTATGACCCTCCTCGTTTATAAGGCTGTGAAATGATTCGCGCAAACATGAACCGAACGCATTGACGTTGATCGTGGAGAATATTCCCATCGTAAACAAAACCCAGCCACTGCGTCTTCAGCGGTTTGGATTTAGGAACATTAAAATGACTGCTGTGTTCCTTTTTACACCCAAGAACAGAACACCACAATCAATTAGACGGCCGCTATTCTGCTCCAGTGTAAACAATGACGGACTGGACAGGGCGAGTCTGTGTTGAAACGCTACTGTCAATCAGCATTCGTGGGAGGGGCGTCCGTATTATCTACGTCACTAAAACGAACGGCTCAATTTGAGGCAGGGCATGGAAAAACACTGGATGGATTTTTAGCATTATATGATGGTTGTGTAGGCTACAGGCACTGCCAACACACATTTCAGTATAATCAACTTGTAAAAGTGCATGTACCATTATATGACCCCTTTAAAGTCCCCCTCCGATCATATTTTGAGCTATTTTTAAACATTCCCAGTGGTCTTTAAATTATGATTATGCCATATTTAGCAAAATTCACAAAACCTGTGCCGTTTTCTGGGACTTTGCTTCAGCAGAGTGGCAGTAGCTCATTAGCAATGCCTCTGAGTTGTGGGCGGAGACGCGGAGACGGACTTTGCGGAGACTGACTTTGGACTTTGGCCGCACTGTGCTAAAAGGCCGTTGAACTAGCTCCCGACAGAAAAAAAATAAACTTACCGGTAAAGACACAGGCTGTCCAGTTGATGGTGTCTTGATGGAACGCACTGCATCCGGCTTCAAAAACAATTTACTGACGAAGCCCATTTTTTTCCTTCTGCCAGTTGGTGAAAGTGAAACAGTCTTCTGTGAAGTGCTGGCCGCAAAACCGATGTGTGGTTTTTAACATTGCCGTGACCAAGGAACGTAATCCATCTATCTCTCACAGCAACATGTTTTGGTAAAGCATGAAAGCTAATACAACCATTTCTCCTCTTTGCATTGCAACCCGCTACCGCACATAGGTGTTGATCCGCCATCGTTTTCTCTACTCCTCAGAACCTGAGCGGGCGCGGGCGCGGGCGCGGGCGGGGCGGAGGGGAGAATGAGCTTGTGTCCCCGCCCAGTGGAGTTACTACGTCACAACTCCAGTCTATTTTAAACGGCATTTTTGCGTCTGCTACTGATTCACAGCCATTTGAATGTAGAAATACTCAGAAATACAACTTTGAACTTATTTTTCTCAAGATATGTCCTCTAACATAAGAAAAATTACACAAGAACATGTTAACACCTAGAAAAACATTATTTTCATCGGAGGGGGTCTTTAAAGTACATACAAACACATGCACATGCATACTTAAACAATCACTTTGTATGTTGTACTTTTTCTCTTCCACACCTCTTTCTTGTCTTTTTTTGCATGAAATATGTATGAGTTTAGAATTAAGATTCTTGCGCACAGGCTCTTGCTGGCACCTTTCGTGGGTTGTGACATCATGTGCCAAGGCTCTGATTAATAGTGCTCAACACTCTCTCTCTCTAGACTGACAGACAGATGAGGTTGAGAAGAGAGCTAGCAGGTAAATAACAAGAAAACAACTCCAAAAAGGAGAGAGAGAGAGAGAGAGAGAGAGAGAGAGAGAGAGAGAGAGAGAGAGAGAGAGAGAGAGAGGAGAGAGAGAGAGAGAGAGAGAGAGAGAGAGAGAGAGAGAGAGAGAGAGAGAGAGAGAGAGAGAGAGAGAGAGAGAGAGAATATGCATTTTGTAAAGATTAGATCTGGACGAAGCAAGGAGAAGTGCAAAATGTATCTGGAAGCTGAATATATTTCTCTGTTTACTTTACTAAACATTTTCAGTTAGCCTTTTCGTTAAGGTATATAGGGTGGATGCCATGATTTGCTAGCTATCAATTCAGTTATCTTTTACAGACTATAGGCAATACTTACTCAACTATAATTATATTAGAGCAATATTACATACAAATTGAATTATTTTCAAAACTGATATAATTTCAATGCTAAGAGCCTGAATTCCTGTATACCTACTATCTAGGATCTGGAAAAATATTACGAACTAAGCACAACAACTGAGTGAATTTACTTGACTGCAAAACCACACACACAAATATATATATTATATAAAATTATTATAATTTTGTTTTTAATTATTATTATTTGTAGTGGTCAGTATTTTGCTATGTCATATTTAATGTATAAAGGATTTTCCCATAAGTCATCAGGGGTAGAGCAATGAGTAACACAAACAGACACAACAAATGACTTTACAAATGTAAAAAAACTGTTCTTCCACATTGCCTTCCATTCAAATGATGAGAGAAAAAGTGTGCGAGAGGAAGAGATTTACTCACAGAAGCCATTTCCTCGTACAAGGCCTCAAAACCGCCTTCAAGCTCAGCATGTTGTTCCACTTAGGCATGGTCTCCAAACCAAAGCCATCCACCTCGCTCTGCTATTGGCATCAGACACACAAGGCTAACCACAAGCACATGTTCAGTTGCTCTTAACTAATTCATACAGGAACACTTTGGTTTTGTTTTGAACCCAAAAGCCCTGTACCTTTGATTAAGAAATGTGTCTGATTCCAATTAAAGGAGCAAGATGGAGGGGGAGCAGCATGGCAGTCTATTATTGGCTGTGGTCATGACAGTTTTCTTATATCTTATGTTCCTCTATGTATGTATGTATTCATGCATTCATAATTAATTCTTCTTTTCTCTTTCTTTCTTTCTTTCTTTCTTTCTTTCTTTCTTTCTTTCTTTCTTTCTTTTCTTTCTTTTTTCTTTCTTTCTTTCTTTCTTTTTCTTTCTTTCTTTCTTTCTTGAAAACAGATAAACATAACAGAACTACATTCACAGAACTGAAAACAAAAATTGTCAGGGTTTATTTTCTGCATGGCTTTTATTATCCTTGTTTAGATATGTAAAAATATTTCCCGTTTTTTATTTTATTTTTATTATTATTAAAGGGATAGTTCACCCCAAAATGAAAATTCTGTCAGTAATTACTCACCCTCATCTTGTTCCAACCCCGTAACACTTTCGTTCATCTTCGGAACACAAATGAAGATATTTTTGATTAAATCTGAGAGCTGGATCACTCCTCCATAGGCTTCTTTTTGGGGTGAACTAACCCTTTAAGCCCTGATCGATTGCTCCTGTCTGCCTCGCTGCCTGCTGTGTGTGAGTGTGTTTGCTTCGAGGCTGTAAGCTCCGTCTAAGCCTCGCATTTCTTTCTGATTTGAACCATCATTTCTAGTTGTTTATACTACTAATTACAGTTTACCTAACATCTCAAATTAACCTAACATCGCTAGCTTCCGTTATTGTTAGCACAACACGCTAGTATCTCGCTAGCCGTTAGTGCTAATGCGCCACCCGTGCGCTCAGTTATTTATTTATTTTTCTTGTGCGCGCCCGCGCATCTGAGTTCATTAAAAGCCCAGGTGAGTAAGAATCAGTCAACAAACACGGTGAGTAATGTCTTGTCCTGTTATTGTCACCTGCACCTCATGCCATATGTTTACTATAGCCTTCCCCGTCGGCATAGGGTTTATATGTGATAAATGCAAGGAGACAGTCAGGCTGACGGAGAAGATTTCAGAATTAGAGACACGCATCTAAACTTTAGTTGAGGATAGTAAGTGTGCTCGAGCCTTAGATACTACTTTGGATGCGCCTAGCATAGTGAACCATTTACATGATTCGGTTCCGGCTGAGTTATTGCCTGTGCAGCCAGGCAGATGGGTGACTGTGAGAGATCGCTCTAGTCTCGGATCAAAAAACCACTCTTCCGTTCCGATTACCATAACAAATCGATTTGCCCCTCTCAGTGAAACACCTACTGAGAATGCTGTTGATTGTGCCCTGGTAATTGGCGATTCTATTACACGGAACGTGAAAATAGAGACACCAGCCACCATAGTCACATGTTTGCCGGGAGCCAGAACGCCTGACATCAAAGCAATCTTAAAAGTGCTGGCTAATGCTAATCGTAAATTTTCTAAGATTGTTATTCACGTCGGCACTAATGATGTTCGACTTCGCCAGTCGGAGATCACCAAAATTAATATTAAAGAGGTGTTTGAACTCTCAAGTACGATGTCAGGCACTGTAATTTGCTCTGGCCCCCTTCCTGTTCGAAGGAGTGATGAGATAGTTAGTAGATTGTGTTCTAACAGGCTAGAGTAGGCGCCCTCATGTAAAAGGGGGGTGGGGTAATATCGCGCGAGCGCCGTCACCGTGAGCGCTGCTGAGTGAGCAGGAGAAGTGAGTTGTCGTCGAAAAAGATGGTTAAAGCAAAATGCTGGGGGGCTAAAAATAGAAAAAGAAAGAGGGAAAAGGAGAAGGCATGTCGATTGGTGTGACAGCAGCTAAATAAGTGCATGCTGAAAGCCAACAGGTAGGATTTAAAGTGACATCCAGATGTAGGCTGTCTCTCTGGCCATCGAGATTCCCGGTGGGCCAACGTTCTTTTTCGGCCGATACATCCCATATATTTTTTTATTTTTTTATAAAACTCGTACATCGGCGGCCCATTCGTTTTTTTTTTTTTTTGCTTAATTGGCGGCGCTGTTAGCGCCGGTGTAACTTAATGCATTGGTCAAAAAAAATCAGCGAGTTTTTTTTCTGACACCTGCCCATGAAATATGTCATCATGTGCATCTCTTTCAAGTATAGAAATTAGTACAAAACTAATTATGAAAGTTTCCTTTATTTTTTACTGCATTTGTTTTACAATATAGCCTATGGCTATTACTATCATGGAAAATTAATATTATAACTATTATTATGTATTAGTGTAATGTAGAGAGACACTAACTAAAAGAGTTTAGAATTTTTCTTTGTTTAAATTGCACCCTGAATATGGGTTGGAGCTTTTAATTTTGAACTCTCAAAGTGCACCAGACTGCTGAATTTAACATTAAAAAACACAAAATTTTCTTACGGGGGGGCATGCCCCGAACCCCCCTAGAAGAACAGAGGTCCACCTACCATAGTTTTACCTAAAATCAGGTGAGACACACTGGTATTGCTGTTCAAATGGAGCTTATAGTTTTTTTTAGAGGGGTTCATCACGGTGGAGTAGAGTTCAATTGTATTAATAATGACAATTTTTTACTTATTTTATCTGTTAGCTCTCCCTCGTTCCTACTTACTTATATATATATATTTTTTTAAACATTTTTAGGGGGGGGGGGGGGCGCAAAAATTGTTGCTGCATACCCCTCTGACACTGGGTAGTTGCGCCCCTGCACAGCAGTAATGACTTTATGAACTTCTTCACTTATAAGATCGATAATATCAGGGACAAAATTATAACTATGCAAACGTCTACTACAGTATCACATCAGACAGTGCAGTGTAGTCTTCATGATGAAAAACTTGATTCATTTGTTGCTATAGGAGAGGAAGAATTTTGCAAACTTGTTAAATCATCTAAATCAACAACATGTATGTTAGACCCTATACCGACTAGACTATTGAAAGAGATGCTTCCAGAGGTCATAGATCCTCTTCTCAATATCATTAATTCATCTTTGTCTCTAGGATACGTACCAAAAACCTTTAAGCTGGCTATGATTAAACCACTTGTTAAAAAACCGCATTTGATCATACAGAATTAGTCAATTACAGGCCGATCTCGAATCTACCTTTTCTGTCAAAGATATTAGAAAAAGCAGTATCCTCACAACTGTGTTCCTTTTTTAGAAAGAAATAATATCTGCGAGGATTTTCAATCAGGATTTAGACCGTACCATAGTACTGAGACTGCTCTCATTAAAGTCACAAATGATTTGCTCCTATCACCCGATCTTGGTTGTATCTCTCTATTAGTATTACTCGATCTTAGTGCGGCATTTGATACTATCGACCACAACATTCTTTTAAATAGACTAGAAAACTATGTTGGCATTAGTGGAATTGCACTAGCATGGTTTAAATCATAGTTATCTGACCGTTTTCAGTTTGTAGCAGTAAATGAAGAGATGTTTTATCGATCACAAGTTCAGTATGGCGTACCACAAGGCTCAGTACTAGGACCGCTGCTGTTCACTCTGTACATGCTACCATTAGGAGATATCATTAGGAAACATGGAATTAGCTTTCACTGTTATGCTGATGATACTCAGCTGTATATTTCTTCAAAACCTAACGAAACTTACCAATTCACAAAATGAACTGAATGCATAGCTGATATAAAATATTGGATGATTAGTAATTTCCTACTACTAAATTCTGAAAAAACAGAGATTCTAATTATTGGACAAAAAACTTCCTCACCTAATAACCTAGAATACTGTCTAACACTTGATGGCTGCTCTGTTAAGTCTTCGTCGTCAGTTAGGAACCTGGGTGTGCTCTTTGATACCAATCTTTCATTTGAAAGTCACGTGTCTAGTATCTGTAAAACAGCATTTTTCCATCTTAAAAATATATCTAAATTACGTCATATGCTCTCACGGACAAATGCGGAACAATTAGTTCATGCGTTCATGACCTCAAGGCTAGATTATTGTAATGCTCTACTGGGTGGTTGCCCTGCACGCTTATTAAACAAACTACAGCTGGTCCAAAACGCAGCCGCTAGAGTTCTTACCAGAACCAGGAAGTATAACCATATTAGCCCGGTTCTGTCAACACTGCATTGGCTGCCTATTAAACATCGTATAAATTTTAAAATATTGCTGATTACTTACAAAGCACTAAATGGTTTAGCTCCCCAATACTTGAGCGAGCTCTTAACGCATTATAGTCCTACGTCTATTGCGATCTCAAAATTCTGGCCAGTTGATAATAACTAGAATATCTAAATCGACAGCTGGCGGTAGATCCTTTTCCTATTTAGCACCAAAACTTTGGAACAATCTTCCTACCATTGTCCGGGAAGCAGACACAGTCTGTCAGTTTAAAACACATCTCTTTGACCTAGCATTCACATAACACATTATAGACTTTGATAATTAATTGTTAGGCTGCATAGATTAGGCCAGCCGGAACCGGGAACACTTCCCTCAAATCCTGATGTACTTGTTACATCATAAGAAGAATGGCATATACGCTAATTTAGTGTCTTTGTTTATCTCGAGGTTTTCCTGCAGCCTGTTGGATCCAGGCCGTTACCAGATTTGACGAAGGACCTTCGCCTGGACCCGATGACAACACAGTGCTGAAGTGCCAACTAGCCTCTCCCTATGGAGGATCCCTATTCCACTCTACAGATAAAGCGCTATGAAATTACGGTTCCGCGTCCCTACGCCGAATTGATAAAATAAAATTCTGCGTCAAAATTTATAGGCAAGACAAGTAGTTTGTTTAGGCATGGTTTGTAGCGAATTACGAACCTGCGCACACATATATTCAAACGCACATAACTATAGAATCAATTCTTAATGTGCATGTAAACGCCATCAGCGTTTATCACAGGTTCAGTTTAAAGTCTATTTAGAGAGAACGGCGTCGTCTTAGCGGCCCCTAATTTAATAACAAATGATTATTTCGACGGAAGTGAATCAATCAAAACTAACTTTAGCTTGAAACAACATATTCAAGAACCGCTATAAAACCAAATCATTCTTTGTTACCTTAAATTATATGTTTGTCTCTTACCCCTTTTCCACCAACAAGAACCGGGTGCTGGTTCGGAGCCAGAGCCAGAGCTGGTTCGGAGTTGGTTCGACTGACAAGCTTACTAAGAACCGGTTTGCCTTTCCACCGGCTAGAGAGCCACAACAGAGCCAGATCTTACGTCACTGCATACGTCTCATGTTGCCCAGCAACGCTAGTGCGGTAGCGCCAAACACAAACACGCTAGGCTTGTTCGAGATGCATCGGCTTCACGCAGATCGATCGCCGCATGACATCAAAGCACTGCGAAAGCGATCCAAAAGCACAAGGAGTCGTATGATCTACAAACACTCCCGCAGCTCTGATCGGTCCGCGCCGCTCCGATGCATCTCGAACAAGCCATCAACAATAACGGACGTTGCGTTACTATGGATGCTCATGGGTTTGCAAAAATACATCGGAATCCAACGCGTTTGTGCAGCTCGCCGTAACTTAAATAGACGGATATAATAATCAAGCTGCTATTAGCTCGACTAGCTGCTATTTAAAAATGGCGGTCACAAGTTTCTTGTTGGTCACGGTAACCCCGCCCCCAGCCCCTGACGCAAGCGGTTCTTACTTGGCTCCGTTCTAGACCAGCAATGATTTGGTGCTACTTAAGAACCACTTTTCCTGGTTCGGAGCTGGTGCTTTGCGTGTGGAAAAACAAAGAACCGAATTGAAACTAGGCTCTGGCTCCGAACCAGCACCAGCTCTGCCTTGGTGGAAAAGGGGTATTAGTAAAGCTGCTTTGAAACAATCTACATTGTTAAAAGCGCTATATAAATGAGGATGACTTGACTTGACTTGACTTTAAGGGTATATGTGTTTCTGAGTGATTCTTTTTGACATTTTTTAAATGACCTCAGGAATGTTAATACTACATACATCTTTGTATGTTGATTTGTCTTTCACGTTTTAATTTACCTGTAGTATGTAGCCTCTAACATAGTCTCTCAGGGTCCAGCCCAGGCCATGGAGGATGTGCAGAACCTCTTCTTGTTTGAGGACGCTGAACAGACGGTCCAGCAGTATCTTCAACCTCACAGGTACTGCCTGAGTCCCATACAGCATCAGACTGCTAATGTCAAACACCACATTGGACTGCACGATCTCCACCTGTGTTGGGTGGTACAGATGCTGTGTGCTCAGCTTGTCTAGAGCTATAATCACAAAAACAACAAAACACACAATTACAATACAGCTATATTTAATAAGAAAATTCCCCCTGAGCCTGGTTTTGGCAATAAAGATTCACACTTCATAGATACTTTAACCACTAATTCGATAATAAAAATAAAAAGAACTGTTATGTACAATGCACTTATTGTGTTCATGTTGTATTGCAAAACAGTTTTGCTGCTACTGTAATTACATGCAGGTATTTTTTTATCATAAGTACAATGCAAAAACATTGAAATTAAAGACACTTAATATAAAATATTATATATTAAGTATTATATATTAATATAAACTTGATATAAAGTGGGACACAAAGCAGATATACTTAACCGAAATATCTGTTATCACGAACAAACAATAATCAACTTTTTGCTTTAATGCCAAAAGCATATGATACAAGATTGTCTAACCAAACTATTCAGTACTGTTTCATCAGAAGGCTTCTATTTAAATGTATGGCCACACTTTACACATTATAAAGGACGTGTATTTACACAAGTAGGCCTACTGTGTAATACTTATTACCTGTGTGTGGTTTGTGTGTACTTTTACAGTGTTATGAACTATTGTAATAAAACATTAACATGTAAAGTCAAGTATGAAACCACATTGATAAGTATAATTAAAATGTGGAAAATTATTAACTTTTTTGCTAACACTTTACAATTAGGTTTCATTTGTTAGCATTATTTAATGTATTGTAACATGTAATGTATATTAACATGACCTAACCATGGGCAATACATTTGTTACTTTATTTGTTAATCTTTGTGAACGGTTATAATAGGTAATAAGTATATAATAGGTATAGAAGGTAATATAAAAAAGCTGTTTATTGTTTGTTCATGTTACTTCAGTGTGCATTAACTAATGTTAACAAATATATCTTTTAATTTCAATAATGTATTAGTTAATTTTAAATTTACATTAACACATATTAATAATTGCTGTAGAAGTACAGGTCATTATAGTTCATGTTAACTAATGTAGTTAACTAATGTTAACTAATGAAAACTTATTGTTCCCTTTCGTTCGTCACTCCGAGTTCTGTCGGATGACGACGAATGGGGTTTCGCTTAGAAAGCCTATCAACTTCGAGTATACAAAACGAGCCAATGGCAAAGAAATGCCATGGGTCTGAGGAATTTGCATGACGTAACTCCGCCCCACCTCGTGGGTATAAAAGGAGGAAGTCCAGCAGAATGGAGACATGTTTTCGCTTCGGAGCCAAGTTTATTTCTTCACTCCACAAGCCATCTCTGAATTGTCAGCTTTACAAACGAGTTCCTCAGTGTTGGTGTGACGGCGATCTCCGGCGAGCGCGCGCTTCCTGCTTATCTGTGCAGTGGTTTGCCAGAGAGTGTGTGTCTCCCCGGGCGCTTCAACACTTGAGTGTTTCTCTCACAAAAGAGCTTGCACGCGGCACGTCTTTTTAAAGATGCCTCGCCCGTGTACTTCTGGTTGCGGCAGATCGGTTTCGGACTCTGATGGGCACGAGCGCTGTCTAGTGTGTTTGGGCATTGAGCATGCTAGAGCAGTGCTCATGGATGAGTCATGTTCTCTCTGTGGGAACATGACCATCGCGTCATTACGGTCGAGACTCAATGAGCTCGTAAAAGTGAGAGTCCCCTCTGCCACACCCCAATCTAGTGCTCCCCCGAGGGGTGCTACTTCGGCTGGTGGCCAGGGTGATCTGAGGGTTACGGTTTGGAACAAGGCGATGACTATGTGTCCACACTCCAAACCCCCCTGCATGACGGTGCCCGCTAGTGAACAGTCGATTTCTTCTACTCTCGGGTGGCCCGTGTACTTCGGCTGAAGCTACAGAGGAAGATGCGATGTCTGTAGCAGCATCACAAGGTAGGTTTGAATCTTCTGGAAGTGAAGATTCAGCACAGCTGCCACCCTCTGGTGTGGATACGGTTGTGCCTGAATCGGATCCGGAGATGACGGCCATGCTTTCACGGGCGGCCGCGAGCATCGGGCTTGAGTGGCGGCCACTACCCTGCCCTGAACGCTCGCGGCTCGACGATTGGTTTTTGGGCCAAGCCGCAGACCCGCGTCCACGGCAAACCCCAATACCATTCTTCCCGGACGTGCATGATGAGATCTCGAAGTCCCGGAAGACCCTGCTGTCTTCCCGTGACCGCTCGCTGGTCTCATCCGCCTTTCCTCCCCTCGATGGGGCGGCTGCCCGCGGGTACACTGGACTTCCCTCGGTTGAACGCTTTGTTGCGATGCAACTGTGTCCTCAGAGTGCTTTTTCTCGTGGCGAGTTTAAGCACCCCTCCAAAGCCTGTAGATTCACATCAAACATGGTGGCGAAATCTTACAGAGCGGCGGGACAGGCAGCTGCTTCTTTGCATGCGATGGCCACTCTGCAGGTCTATCAGGCCCAAATGCTGAGGGACATGCACGAGGGTAGGACAGACCCAGGCCTCTTTAATGAGCTGCGCGCCGAGACCGACCTTGCCCTCCGGGCGACGAAGGTTACCGCGCGCTCCCTGGGTTTGGTGATGTCCACAGCTGTGGTCCAGGAGAGACATCTCTGGCTGAACCTGGCCGACATGGTGGATTCCGAGCGGACTCATCTGCTTGATGCGCCCCTGTCCCAGGCCGGCTTCTTCGGCGGAGCGGTGGAGGACTTTGCCCAACAGTTCTCCACTGCACAGAAGCAGGCTGAGGCAATCAAACATATTCTGCCCCGCCGACCCGCTGCTGCCTCCACCCGTCTGGTCGGGCAGAATCCTCAGCCTGCTCGCCGCCGAGGGCGCCCTCCTGCGGCTCCCGCCCCTCCCGCCCGGCCTACGCAGCAGCCTCCACCCAGGCCCCGGCGCAGAGGAGGTCGCAAGAAGGCGCCACAGCCCTCTCCAGCCCCGCCCCCCGCTAAACGCCAGGCTAAGCGGCACTCCTGAGACGGGCTGCTCAGGGATGATGTTCGTTTCTCAGGAGATGGTAGCAGGACCACTCCTTCCCCCGGTGGAGGGCCGGGGGAGAATCTTTTGTTCTCCACTCCCCACTGCTCACCCACGGGTGGGGAGTACCCTAATGTGGTTAAAGAAAGAAACAAACCCCTCTTCCCTGAGCTCACAGAGTTCTCGGACGACACAGAGTGCCGCCCACAAGCCACGCTCTCCTCGTCCCCCTCTGTCCCAGAGGAGGTTGACACGGCAGGTCGTCCACGGACCGCCTCAGCCCTGTCCCCTCTGTCGCCAGATCCCCGACAGAGCAAGCCCCCGTGGAACGCTGGTTCTTCCCTGGCCACCTCTGGTCACCTCCACCTCTGGCCACCCCTATCATGAGAGCCGAGATTGCCACCCTGCTGGCGAAGGGTGCAATCGAGACTGTCCCTCCAGCCGAGATGAGGTCCGGCTTCTACAGCCCTTACTTCATTGTCCCCAAGAAAACCGTTGGGTTACGACCAATCCTGGACTTGCACGTGCTGAATCGCTCCTTACACAGGATGCCGTTCAAGATGCTCACTGCCAAACGCATTTTCGAATGTGTGCGGCCCCAGGATTGGTTTGCAGCGATCGACCTGAAGGACGCCTACTTTCATGTTTCCATTCTTCCTCGACACAGACCGTTCCTCCGGTTTGCTTTCGAGGGGCGGGCATACCAGTACGCGGTTCTCCCTTTCGGGCTAGGCCTGTCTCCTCGCGTCTTCACGAAGGTCGTCGAGGCAGCCCTTTTTCCCCTTCGGGTTCACGGGGTTCGTATCCTGAACTATCTCAACGACTGGCTGATCCTAGCTCACTCTTGAGACCAGGTTTGCGAACACAGGGACCTTGTGCTTCGGCACCTAGCTCGCCAAGGTCAAGGTGGACGAGGAGTAGGTCCTTCTGGTTGCGCCTTACTGGCCCACCCGCACCTTGTTCTCCGAACTCATACTCCTCGTGACAGCACCTCCTTGGCCCATACCTCTGAGGAAGGACCTTCTTTCTCAGGGACGGGGCACCCTGTGGCACCCTCGTCCCGATCTGTGGAGCCTCCACGTGTGGCTCTTGGATGGGACCAGGTAGGTTTGAGTACCCTACCACCTCCAGTGGTGGCTACCATCACTTCCGCTAGAGCGTCGTCCACGAGACACCTCTATGCGTTGAAGTGGAACCTCTTCGTCAGTTGGTGCTCTTCTCACCGAGAAGACCCCCGGAAATGCCCGATCAGCGTTGTGCTTTCCTTCCTTCAGGATGGGTTGGAGCGAAGGCTGTCTCCCTCCACCCTCAAAGTCTATGTTGCCGCTATCGCCGCACACCATGACTTGATAGAAGGTAAGTCTGTGGAAAGGCACGACCTGGTCATCAGGTTCCTTAGGGGAGCCAGGAGATTACATCCTCCTCGCCCTCCTCTCGTTCCCTCTTGGGACCTCGCAGTGGTTCTAACTGCCCTGCAGAATGCTCCCTTTGAGCCTTTGCAAACAGTGGAGCTCAAGCTCCTGTCAATGAAAACAGTGCTCCTGGTTGCATTGGCCTCTATCAAGAGGGTAGGGGACCTGCAAGCATTCTCCTTTGACGAAGCGTGCCTGGAATTTGGGCCGGCTTACTCTCACGTGATCCTGAGACCCCGGCCTGGAAATGTGCCCAAGGTTCCTACCAATCCCTTTCGGGACCAGGTGGTGAACCTGCAAGCGCTGCCCCCAGAGGAGTCAGACCCAGCCTTGGCACTGCTCTGTCCAGTACGTGCTCTCCGCACCTATGTAGAGAGGACGCAGTGTTTCAGGACCTCAGACCAGCTCTTGTCTGTTATGGTGGGAAGCTGAAGGGAAAGGCTCTCTCCAAGCAGAGGTTGTCTCACTGGATAGTTGCTTTGGCATACCAGCAGCAAGGTCGACTGTGCCCCCTTGGTGTGACCGCCCACTCCACCCGGAGTGTGGCGTCCTCTTGGGCGCTAGCGCATGGCGCCTCGCTAACAGACATCTGCAGAGCTGCAGGCTGGGCGACACCTAACACATTCGCCAAATTTTATAATCTCCGAGTGGAGCCTGTGTCCTCTCATGTACTCGCTTCAGCCAGCTAGTATCGGACCCGCTCAGGTGTCTTCGCTTGCTCGCCATTCCACTCCACGGACTGGATGCGTGCGATATTCTCCTCCTGCACTCCTGACGTCGGCGCCAGTGTCTCTTGCCTGTGCGTCGGCTAGGTGCCTCCCGTGTGAATCGTCCCTCTCTGGAGCAACCCCCACATGTGTATTCCCACTGTAAGCCTCTCTGAGCATGTGTCTTTCCCTTGGCAAGCCACCTTGCCACCCCTGGGGTTGAAAACTTTTCCACCTGCGGCTGGATACCCCAGTGTTTTCCCATTTGCATCCTTCGGGTCATATGTGTATTCTCTAAGTCCCCCCCGTTTGGGCTGGCAATATTTTGCATATTTCCTCTAAACTATGGGATATGCTCCCCAGTGTACCTTGGTATTCCTGTGTTAAATAGGAGTCCTACTTGTCTCATGACAGGGATCTCAGATTTACGCAGGGCACTGGAAGACAGCTGTGAAGGTGGCGTGATTAGACTGGTAACCCCATTCGTTGTCATCCGACGGAACTCGGAGTGACGAACGAAAGGGAACGTCTCGGTTACGAATGTAACCCTCGTTCCCTGAGTGAGGGAACGGAGACGTTCTGTCTTCTTGCCACTTCCGCTGTATACCGCGGGGATCGCCTGAGCTCAGTCTTGGCTCCTCAGCGAAGAAACATGTCTGCATTCTGCTGGACTTCCTCCATTTATACCCACGAGGTGGGGCGGAGTTACGTCATGCAAATTCCGCAGACCCATGGCATTTCTTTGCCATTGGCTCGTTGTGTATACTCGAAGTTGATAGGCTTTCTAAGCGAAACCCCATTCGTCGTCATCCGACGGAACGTCTCCGTTCCCTCACTCAGGGAACGAGGGTTACATTCGTAACCGAGACGTTAAGTGTCACTGTCACCACTTTTTTATGAAAACACTAACACATCAGAGAGAAATCTTAAGTGCATGAATGGTCATGATCAAAAGGCAGTGATATAACACATTTATTTTAGCATGTTTTAAATAGCCTACACAAAGCTGGTTGTAACAAGGCACCCACAAAAGCAGAAAAATGTGTATTGTCTTTTATTTGAAACATATTATTTGAAATAGATTTGTCCACACACACATTTTTTTTTTAGTTTACTGATCTTGTCTAACATCTATTGTGTGAATGAAATGCACACTCAGCTGATGACAATTCTGTGAAGAAATGACAGTGGCATCGATATTATCTGCTCCTTCTCTCCTAAATTTCTCTCTCGCTCTCTGACGCTGTCTGTGTGACACCTGATTTTCCCCTTAGTCCAGGACTGATTTTTGTGCTGACTAGGTCTTTTCCTGACAACAAACCCTGCAAGACACGAACATAATAAAAAATGAAGAACTACTTGTCAGAATGGCTGCCAACACTACAGACAAAATGAGAAGTCTATGGCAGAGAGGAGTGAAAAGAAGAGGAGGATAGGAAGGAGAGCGTCTGGCAGATCACAGTGAAATTAAAACTAGGTGAAGGGCCCCTGTGATGGTCCCTTAAGGCCTGTCTCTCTTCCTTTTATCCCAACCCAACAGGTGTTTTCTTTTGTCTCTCTATGAAACCAACCGTATTTTTCTCCCTCTGTCTTTCCTTATCCCCTTTGACTGTCATCTCTTTCATTTGATGTTTTCACTAGTACTTCAGCTACCTTTTGGCCTTTCTATGCTTTTTGTTTTAAGTATAATGAAATAATGAAAAGACTGTTATTATTGAATTAAAAGCTGTGGGAATGAAGACCCAGAAGTGTGTAGAGTAGATTGAGGGAATAGGGATGGATATGCGAGTCAGAGCATATTGACTGGCTAAAGAGCCAGTTTTATAAGGAGCCATAACTTCACTGGGCTCAGAGGAGAAAGAAGGAGATGGATAAAAGGACAGATAAAGACAAATCAAGTTAAACCAATGCCCCACTCCCTCCCCACTAGGGTTGGGTATGGTTTGATTTTCAGCGATTACAATTTTGCTCATCGATTCTGATTCTTTTCGTTTCCCAGATTCGATTAAAGTAAGGTAATAACATTTATATCAAACATATTTATTTTGTGTCTTTTGGTAAAATATTTTCTGTCAGTGATTTCCATGAACAAAAATCAGCAGCCTACAAAAAAATTAGCAGGCTAAAGAACACTAACACTAACGAACACTTTCCTGTGGTTAAAAAAAAGACCACAGCAAAAACAACTGGACTAACTAATATAAATTTCAAACAGTAATACAATAAGAACAAATAAACAAATTAGCAATAGCATAAATAAATACAGCTGAACAAAGTTCAGGTACAGAAATTGAAATCAAGTGTAAAATAACACTGCATAGTTTTCTTTTTATAAATGAAATATAGGTTAATCCTTATTACATTTAAAAGTTATTCAGTCAGGATCAGTAAATGATTTTATTTTTTTTTGTGTTAGTGACACAGACTGCATCAGGTTTATAAGGCTGATGTCACTGTAAGACCTCATGGGGCATCCAATTTACTGATGAAAATTCTGGGCCACAACTTGCACTTGCAAACCGAAACAGAAATGGACGAAAAATCAATTAATTAGTCAAACATATTTAATAATCAACACACAAAATATCTAAAATGTCTCTGGTTACGTATGTAACCCTAGTTCCCTGAAGGGAACGAGACGCTGCGTGAAATGCTGTGGGAACGCCCCTGCGTGAGTGCGTCATGAAGCATGTAATGAAATCAGTCCAATGGCGAGACGGAACGTCATAGGGGGTGATGTCATCGACCAGGAAACTATATAAGCACCCCAAAACACAAGCCCATCAGCTTCTGATAAGACTGAAGCAAGTGCTCACGGGCATGCTGGGAGTATGGCACAGACACGCAGTGTCTCGTTCCTTTCAGGGAACTAGGGTTACATACGTAACCAGAGATGTTCCCTATCAGGGAACTCGAGCTGCGTGAAACGCTGTGGGAACGCCAATAACAACGTCGCCATCCGAGCAAGTGTCCGTCATGTGAAGTTAAGCCGCACATTCGGACGAAAGCACCTGCGCCCCTGGAGTGGAGCTGATGTCAAGATGATAAAACTTTACGAACGTATGCGGTGAGGACCATCCTGCCGCATCGCAAACGTCTTGAATAGATACTCCTGACAAGATAGCCTTGGAGGCAGCCATACTCCTAGTTGAATGAGCCCGGACAGCCAAAAGGGGAGACTGACCGGCAGACTCGTAGGCAAGTGAGATGACCTCGACCACCCACTTGCTAAACCTCTGCTTAGATACTGGACATCCCTTCTTAGGGGGTCCAAAGCAAACGAATAGTTGTTCACTCTTCCTCCACAGGGCAGCTCTGTGGACGCAAGCATCTAGAGCCCTAACTGGGCAGAGCAGATTTAGTTTCTCTTGGTCTGACGTCAGAAATGGAGGAGGACAGAAAGCCTGCAGTACAATAGGCCTGACCACATTAGTTGGAACCTTGGGAACATACCCCGGTATAGGGAGGAGAAAAGCCTTAACCATGCCGTGTGAAAATTCCAAGCACGAGGGAGAGACCGACAGAGCTTGAATATCTCCTTTTATTTTTAATGAAGATATAGCGAGAAGAAATATAGTCTTTAGAGTGAGGAATTTCTCAGAAACTTCTTTAATGGGCTCGAACGGTGCTAGAGAGAGACCTTCTAGAACAACTGCACCCACCGGGCAGTTGACTGGGTCTAACTGGTGTTCTCCACACCAAGAGGTGAACATTTTCCACCTCAAGGCATATAATTTCCTAGTGGCTGGAGCTCTGGAGTGGAGGATGGTCTCCACGACCTCAGTCGGGAGACCAGATTCTATGAGCTGGGCCCCCTCAGAGGCCAAGCCCACAACCTCCATAGATCTGGGCGGGGGTGAAGTATCGACCCACTCGCCTGAGAGGAAAGGTCCCTCCTGATCGGAATCTCCAGAGGAGAGCCGTCGAGGAGAGAAATTAGGTCCGCAAACCAAACTCGGGCTGGCCAGTACGGGGCTACCAACAGTAGACTGACCCCGTCCCGGCGAACCCTCTCCAGAACTCCTGGGAGCAGAGCAATCGGGGGAAATGCGTACAGGCGTGACCTCGGCCACTCCTGTGCCATCGCGTCCAACCCAGAGGGGCTGGAGGACTTAGGGAAAACCACAGTTGACAGTGTGATGTTTCCCTGGATGCAAATAGGTCTACCTCGGCACGACCGAAATGTTTCCATAGGAACTCCACCACCTCGGGGTGGAGTCTCCACTCCCCGGGCCTCGGCCCCTCCCTCGACAGGATGTCTGCCCCCTTATTCAAATACCCCGGGATATAAATCACCCTCAATGAAAGAAGCTTCCCCTGGGACCATAGAAGGATCTGGCGAGCCAGCTTGTATAACGGGCGCGAACGCAGACCCCCCTGATGGTTTATATAAGAGAGCACCGATGTGTTGTCTGACCGGACAAGAACATGGTGACCTCTCAGGTCTGGGAGGAAGTGTCTCAGAGCCTGAAACACCAACATCATTTCTAGACAATTTATGTGCCATTGAAGATGATGGTCCCGCCACAGACCCTGGGCCGATCGTCCACTCATGATCGCCCCCCAGCCTGTGAGAGAGGCGTCCGTCGTTAGCATTACACGATGACACGGAGCCCCCAATACAGGTCCCAAAGACAGGAACCAAGGTTCTTTCCACATAGCCAGGGCACGGAGACACCGTCGCGTGACCCTGATCTTGCGGAGTGGGTTACCCCTCGGGGAGAACCCCTTGCCCCTGAGCCACCACTGCAGTGGTCTCATGTACAGCAGGCAGCAAGGTATAATGTGGTGGTGCCATCAGACCCAGAATTCTCTGATATTCTTTTACAGTAAGTGACTGGCCTAGCTTTGCCTGTTTGACGGCTAAGAGAATCGAAGCTATACGAGTAGGAGACAGACGTGCCTGCATCGTCGTCGAATCCCAAACCACACCCAGAAAAGTGGTCCTCTGTAATGGAGAAAGCACACTCTTCTTGGTTTTTGATATGGGCGAGCATGACATCTCGATGCCGAATCGCCTGATGCTCCGATTGAGCTAGAATCAACCAATCGTCAATATATATATATTTTTTAAAATGCGGATGCCCTGGAGTCGCAGCAGAGCCAGAGCTGCATCCATGCATTTCGTGAAAGTTCGGGGAGACAGTGCTAGGCAGAACGGAAGATCCCGATATTAGTACGCTTCACCCCCGAAAGCGAACCTCAGGAACTTCCTGTGTTGTGGAAGGATAGAAATATGGAAGTAAGCGTCCTTTAGATCTATCGTGACAAACCAGTCCTCTGACCTGATTTGTGACACGATTTGCGAGCTTCCCTACTGAGCGATTTAACAGGCGCAGATATAAAATTGGACGTAACCCCCCATCCTTCTTTGGAACTATGAAATATCGGCTGTAATAACCTAACTCGCTGCTGGGAGGAAGAACTCGTTCTATAGCCTCCTTCAACAGAAGAGTTTTCACCTCTTGTTCCATAACCAGAGCCTGCTCGGGGCCCACCACTGTGGGCAGAACCCCTCTGAAGCAAGGCGGGCGTGATCTGAACTGAATCGCGTACCCATACTCGATCATCTGCAGGACCCATTGAGATACATTTGGAAGGCTTTTCCACTCTGCCAAAAATTCTACTAAGGTTACCAGTCTCTCGAGACTGGCCTCTGGAATATTTTGAGAGGCAGACACAGTGCCCTGTAACGGTGCACCGGCAGGGAACAACTGGTCTGATCGCTCTAGACCACTCCTCAGAGTGGGCGAGCGTCTCTCGGGAAAGCGCTCGCTGGAACCGTCCTCTATACATTCATAGAGGCTCTCGTCAGAGTCGTTCTGCTGCCGGTGCTGGGATTACTGTGTTTTGGTCGAACAGCAGGTCGCTGGTTGCTGCGTCGTACCTTTGTACGCCGTGGAATCTGTCATGAAAATCTAAGCTATCCAGAGGCTCTCTCTCAAAAGTGCTTGACAAATGTGTTTTGCTCATTTTAATACGAGGTCAATAAACAATAAAACGGCACTTATCACTGATACTATTCTTGATAAAAAAAAATCAACATTCTTTGTCTCAGTGAAACATGGCACAAAGACAATGACTATCTTAATCTGAATATGTGTGCCCCAGTTGGATATAAATACATTGATGTGCCTCGAGCTTCTGGCAAAGGTGGTGGCCTGGCTGTAATATTTGAGCCTACTGTATCAGTTAATGTGATCGATGCTCCTAGTGTTTCATCTTTTGAATGTCTGGTATTTAAAATCAATTGTGCCTCACCTGTTCTTGTGCTGCATTGTCCTGTATTTTTCTCTGAGTTTACTGAGTTGTTGACACTTCTTAGTCCACTCTGTCCTGCTATGGTGTTGACTGGTGATATCAATTTTCATATTGATAATCCCAACTGTGCCAATACTGTTACCTTTTTGGACATTTTGGATGGTTTTGATTTTATACAGCATGTTGCTTTTCCCACCCATAAATTGGGCCATACACGGGATGTGGTTTGCTCTGTTGGTGTTGGGATTCAGTCTCTGGATGGTTTTGACATGAGTATAAGTGACCACAGACTTACTACTTTTGACTTGAATGGTACGTCTTCACGATCCATTTCTAAACGCACCATTAAATTTCGAAATATCAAGCACATGGATTTCACTCTCTTTTCGACTTCTCTCTCTGGGCTTCCCATCACTAACTCTGTTGAGCACTTCTGGACGAGTTTGCACCTGTGCGAGAACGGGTTGTTACATTTAGGAAACCATGTCCATGGTATACTCCGGAGTTACGTTTAATGAAAGCTGCTGGAAGGCAACTAGAACGGCAGTACAAAAAATCTGACCTGACGGTACATAGGCTTCTCTACACTCAACAACAGTCTGCTTACCATTCTGCCCTGAATACTGCTCGTAAGAACTATTACTCAAGTATTATTGGAGATGCTGCAACAAATTCAAAATCTTTATTGAAGACTGTTGACAATCTTCTCAAACCAATTAAGGCCATTGTCCATACTTCGGTTGACCAGTGTAACAAGTTTCTTCACTATTTCACTGGAAAGATTGAGGGTTTATACAGCTCTTTAATCTCTAGCACCCCAGCTGAGCTAGTTGATATTCAGCCTTTTAATCCTCCGACCACTACCTTTTCGAACTTTGATATAGTTGGAGTCGATTTTATTATGAGTATAGTAAAGTCCATGAACTCAACTACCAGTATTTTAGATCCGGTACCCTGTTCAGTTATTATGAACTGCCTTGCATTAATCTCCCCTCATATGACTTCGATTGTGAATTCATCATTGAGTTCTGAAACTATTCCTCCAGAATTAAAAACAGCTGCCATTACACCAGTCCCTAAGAAGCCTGGCTGTGATGGTTCAGATTTGTCCAATTACAGGCCAATCTCTAACCTTCCATTCTTGGCTAAAGTTTTGGAGCGTGTTGTGGCTTTTCAGTTAAATCATCACTTATCACTTAATAATCGTTTTGAACCTTTTCAATCTGGGTTCAGAAAGGACCATAGTACTGAGACAGCTCTAGTGAGGGTTGTAAATGATATACTTGTTGCAGCAGATTCAGGTGCATGCAGTATTTTGGTCTTATTAGACCTCAGTGCTGCTTTTGATACTATATGTCACTCTGTTCTGCTAGATAGGCTGAAAAATTGGCTGGGTGTTTCTGGAGCAGTATTCAGTTGGTTTCAGTCCTACTTCATGCCCAGTTTGTAAGCTTGGGTAATTACAAATCTGACACCGTGCCTGTTCGACAGGGAGTTCCTCAGGGCTCAGTGCTGGGTCCAATTTTATTTAACATTTATATGCTTCCACTTGGGCAGATCATCAGGAATCATGGTCTTGGGTATCACTGCTACGCCGATGATACGCAGATTTACATCACCACCAGTCCTGATGTTCATTGCTCATTAACCCTCTGAGCCCGACGGCATCGTCGACGACGCCACACATGAGCTCCCAGAAATTATGATATAACTCGACGACAGATTTATCGATTTTCTTACCGTTTTTTCCAGCAGAAAGCTAACGAGCTAGCCATCACGGGGGTGTCTTTGGTGTCTTTCTAGCCTTTACAGAAGGTTTTCTATCCAGCCTGGAACTTGTGCATCCTTTCGGAGTTTTTCAGCCATAAATCCAAACGTTTATATCCAACTTTGATACACTTGAAGTCCATAATTTATAAATATTCCGTCATATTTGCCGCTAGCTCGATGCTAGCTGCCATTTTGGATATCCACGTGATGGTTTTTGACCAATTACAGGCTGATCCGTCGTAAACATTGGGTGTGTCACTGGGTCATTGCGCTCTCTCCAAGGGAGGGAGGGAGAGAGAGTAGCACGGAGACGCAGGTTTCACAGAGAATCACAGAGAAATAGATCTAAATCGAGCGCTGCATGATGGATTTGCAGGAGAACAGAGCTTTTTGACAGATGAGGAACTAGATTACCAGGATAGACCCAGCTGAAGTGCCATTTTTTTATTTACTGAAAAAAGTATTATAGAAGTATAAAAGTAGTATAAAAGTATAAAAAGAATAGAATAAATAAAATAATAAATAAAATAAATAAAATATAAATGCAAAGCCTGTGATGTGGCCCTCTTTGTGATTGCTGATAGGAACTGTTTTGAGGCTTGGCACCAGTGAATTTCATGAAAACGCCTGGACTTCTTTTGGAAAAATGTAAATAGTTTTGGTTCTGTACAAGTTATAATGTTTATTCCTGTGCTCCAGGACTCCAAAGACATGAACAAACTGTTTTCCAGAGGAAATTTGCTTAGCTTTTATTTATTTGTGTGTGATTTCAATAAATATTTGAGTGATTCAATTTCCGATTTCTTTTTTCATTTGTCTTTATGGTCCCATAACTTATTTTACATTGAGGTGACATCAATGTAACACAAATATGCTGAAAGTTCAATTTGTCCTGAAAAAAAAGAGGTGTGTCAATTGTCTGTGCACAAAAGGGTTGATGTTTTACAAGCTTTTTTAGTTAATAACACCAGACGGAAAATTTATTGTAAAAATACCCTTAGGTCTCTGAGGGTTAATAGCATTGCGTAGTTGTCTAGCAGAGATTAGTTTATGGATGCAAAATAACTTCCTGAAGCTGAACGGCTCCAAAACTGAATTGATGCAGATTGGTACAGTGGTGGCTACTCGTAAAGCCGAGCAGATTAGTCTGATTGTTGACTCCAGTTTGGTAACTCCAACTTTACAGGTGAGGAATCTTGGTGTCATTTTTGGTGTCACACAGCTGACATTTGAAGCACATATAAAAAACATCTCTAAAACGTCCTTCTACCACCTGAGAAACGTAGCTCGAATTAGACCTTTTCTTTCTTTTGCAGACACTGAGAGGCTAATACATGCCTTTATCACAACTAGGTTAGATTATTGTAATGTCTTGTTCTCTGGCCTTCCAGCTAGATCTCTGAGCAGGCTACAATACATTCAAAACTCTGCTGCCCGTGTGCTCACTCGTATTTCTCCTCGTGAACACATCACACCGGTGCTTTCACAGTTGCACTGGCTTCCCATAAATGTGATAATTGATTTCAAAATTCTTATACTAACATACAAGGCGCTACATGCGACTGCACCAGAGTACCTTTGTGATCTGATTAGACCTTATACTCCTTCACGCTCTCTCCGTTCTTCTAACTCTCTTTTACTTCATCCTTTATGTAAGCTTAAGACCATGGGGGAGAGAGCCTTTTCATACAAAGCTCCCAAGCTATGGAATGTGCTTCCTCCTACCATCAGAAATGCACCAACACTGGAACACTTTAAAGGGCTGATTAAGACACATGTATTTAAGGCTGTTTTTCTCTGATTGTTACATTGTCATTGTTGTTTTGTTTATTTTAATGTAGCGCTTTGGGTTTGTGAAAAGCGCATTATAAATAAAATGCTTTATTATTATTATTATTATTATTATGACCGTCTATGCCCCGGCACACAGGCGGGGTTGGCAGAACGGGCCCCTGAGGGCAGCGAGAGAGGACGGGCGCCGTGCAATGCGGCGAACACCTTCCCCTCTCGGTGGGGACCACCCTCAGCATCCTGACACTTTGGGCTTCAGGGCCTCTTCTTTGACGAGGCCTTCTTGGCAACAATAACTGTCCTCAGATCAGCGCTGCCCCTAGACAACCTCGTCTGAGAGCGCCGCGTCACAGTTTTGCTGAGGAGGAGCAAGAGACGCGACGCTCTGTTTTTGTTGCACCCTGTGTGAGGAGCTACTCAACGGCCAGGGCTGCCCCCGCCCAGCAGCCCCGGAGACATGAACACGGAGGGGGAGAGATTTCTGGAGCGCCGCCGCCTGCTTTTTCTCTTCCTGAATCCTCTCAATGACCGAATTTACTGAGTCACAGAAGAGGCCAGCAGTAAAAAGCGGGGCGTCCAGGAGAAAAGATTTTTCCTTTTCTTTCATGTTGGATAAGTTAAACCATAAATGTCCGTTGCCACCATGGCTGCCATAGAACGGCCCACTGATTTGGCCGTCTCCTTGGTGGCAAGCAGAGATAGATCTGCTGCCTGACGTAATTCTCGAATTACGTCAGCACTAATTTCATCCCCTTCACTCACGTCTCTCAATAGGTCTGCTTGATATGCTTGTAATATCGACATAGTGTGTAAGCACCCTTGACCTGCCGCTTGACCTGCCGCCGAGTAAGCCTTGCCCACCAAAGCCGAGGTGTTTCTTAACCCTCTGGGGTCGGCAAACTCTGTTGATTTTGATTTTTGATTTTGATCTTAAATATAAGTGTTGTACATCATTAGATCCTGTTAAGTGTCTTTTTTTGTGGGTACTCACAATAAAAACAAAGTGTTGTGTTTTCGTCAAATAAAGAAAAATAAACATGATGCGCGTTTTGCCTTCTCTCTGTCAGTGAGGTCCATTCTGAAACGCGTCCGAAAAATTAACTGTAACTCTGTCAATACTTGTCACAGAGATACGAGGGATTTCTCTTTATGAAGCTGAAATTCTCTTCTTTTAAATGAATTAAATTATTTTAAAAAAATATTTCCAGTTTATGTAATCCGTTTGAAACCAAGGAGAGGTACAGTTTTTTCATTCTCCCTTCATTATCTTTAATTAGCTGAGGCCGCCACACCCCCAGCTTTTCACATGGTTAATAGGCGATCTATGCATAGCACACGCGGCATGCCCCCCGATCAATGCCATAACAACACAAAGTTTCTTCATCAGATTCACTGATAGTTCATCGCGTTTTAAGGATGGCAGCACGCTACTCCTTCAGATGATTCTGAACAGCGGGGAAGAATTCACCTTTTCTTCTGTTTTGAATTTGAATTTGAAACTCGGACGACGAACGGCTGCATTCAACAAATTGACCCCGCTGAGGATACAAGTTCGGAGTAAGTTGTTTAGTGTTATAATTCCTTTTCTGATCATAGAGCTCAAATGCATTTTCAGACTATATTTTGCCTAGCTTTTGACATAGGAAATATTACCTCACAACATTCGTGTAGGCCTATACGCTCGTGTAAACTTTTTGAATAACTGCTTAGGTTATAATGATTTAGTAAAATATATCGATCCACAAGTTTTGTGTGAGTGCATGGTCCAGTGGTAGATCTTTTTTCAAGGTTACGGGTTCTAATCCGCCCTCGGTATAATTTTTTTTTCTCTCATCAAAACCGAATATGTTCATCAGTGGTTACAGTCTATATCAAGCACACACGTATATAGAACAAAATTTTGTGTGCATTTTATTTTGTGATTTTACCGGAATGAATAGTGTCCGCAATGGTGATAGATTGAAGAGCGCGTCCAAGTGAAGACTGCGCGTGCGCCGCCACAAGAGAACACTGTTTCTACCAGAAAGACTCGGGAGAATAATACTGAGACAATAACATTTATTTACGAGCTCAGCAAGCAATCAAATTCTTTGGCGTAGGCCCCGTCCGTAATTCGCATTCCGAGGGTACGGAATCTGCGCATCCCGCCTGAGATGAAGGCGGGGGCGCAGCCCACCCCCGCGAAGTAAGGAAGGGTGCCATCTGGTGGTGGTGGGGTGGAAGGAGGAGAGGACATCCTGGCATCTTCAGGGTAGAAGGGAGAGCCCGTCTGGAGGTGATGGGAAGGATGGAGGGGAGGACCCAGCGTAGAATGGTAGGGAGATGAAGGAAGGTCCTGTCTGGTGGGGAGGACCCGGCGTAGAATGGTAGGGAGATGAAGGAAGGTCCTGTCTGGTGGGGAGGACCCGGCGTAGAATGGTAGGGAGATGAAGGAAGGTCCCGTCTGGTGGTGGATGGGGAGGATGGAGGTGGTTGAAGCGACAGCATCTGAGAACTCAGACATGAGTAAGTACCACCCTTTTATACTGGCTATTAGGATGTGATTGGATAGTGAGAAGGTAATACATGACGTGAACGATTGAGTCTTCCTGGCAGAACTAGCGCTTAGCTTCATATCCAATGACACTGATAGCAGCGGACACGAGCGCTCAGCTTGAGTTCAAAAACAAAACATTTTAGCGCTAGATCTCTTATTTAAGAGCGGACTAAATGAATGCTCTGCTAGTTAACTGGAGATGTTTTATTTGTATTAGGTACATCCGTTCATTGAGTGTATCAGTAAATGCGTGCGGTCTATATGGGCCATAAACAGATACTCGCGGTCTTACCATCAATAGATGTTTTCTCCGTCCATCAACAGATACATTGTGCATCTATAATCATAATTGTCCATCAGTTTACTTTGGATAATGTGCTAACAGTTTTTTTGTTTTGTTTTTTAGGAATGTGGCTGCAGTGCTCAGTGCGATCAAGAATCATACTAAGTGCATAGATGTAATATTTTACAGATGTAATTTAGCCTAATTGTGTTTACATCATCACCATCAGCCTTCAGAAATCATTCTGATATAATATTTTTTAAATCAATGTTGGAAACAGTTGTGCTGCTTAATTTTTTTTAACCTGTGATCGTTTTTTTTAGGATTCTTTGAATGTTTTTTTTTTATAAAAAGAAACAAGTTTGGTCTTTTTATGTTTGTTTTTTTTGCAAGGATGTAAGTGATTTGAATGACTTTAAGTCTTTATGTTCCTAGATTTCAAAAGATTTCTATTTTGAATAAATGCTGTTCTTTTTAACTTTTTATGCAACAGTGAATCATTCTTATTTCAGGCTGCCTCTCAGCACCTTGATGGGGCCATTAGCCATTGGGGGAGTGTCTTTAGTCTTCCCAGGTGTAAATTACATTAATATTCATGGCCATTCGCACCACCCCGCATACAGCAGTGATGACAAAAAACTGACGTAAGAAATTTAAATCGTTATATTGATGTTTGTGAAAGAGTGGTCAAAATGATTTTCACTTCATTTTGAAGTAAAAATTCTTGCCTACAAGAATAGTAACTCAAAAGTATTGTGGACAACTATTCAGTATGTGTTAAATGGCCTTATTGCGGTGAGATTTTTTTTCTCAAAACGTACTAACCACCCATATTATTTTTTTTCTATAAAATGCAAACGTGTACATCCATTTTCCTCTCATATTATTGTAGCAGAGTTTGTGCTGAATACAGCAAATTTGTATGTTGGCAAATGGTTTGTTTTAAGTAGCTGAAATAAGCACAAATGTCAGGGCATGTCAAAACATCTCAAGGCCCCAAAAACAGAGGGTTAATGGCTTGGTGGGCAATGCCGGTGTCTTAAATGACGATGCCGTGTCTGGAGATAGATGGCTTGCTAACGTTTCTTCAGCCTTAGGCATCGCCCCATAACCATAATTATTAGCCCCAGAAATATTATAATAAACAGATGTTTGCTGACTAAATATTCTGGAAAACACTGTTTTTTCCATGACTTAGACACCTCGGTGTGGAGGTCAGGAAAGAACGGAAGACACCGGCGTGGAGGCGCAGCACGCCAGGGCAGAAATCTTTCATGTAATTTGCTCTTTGAACGAGATTCCTGTCTATCAGTTGGCCACTCAATGCTTAATTTTTCTACGGCACGAGTGAGCACCTCCATAAGCTCCTCACTAGCAGGGGACTGAAGTGACGAGTCCCCAGTCTCTGCTGTATCAATACTTTGAACATCCAGTTCCTCAGAACTGGATAATTGAAGTGATGGTGCCTCAGCCGGGGCGAAAGAAACCGCAGAGCGTGCTTCCGAGCCAGGATCTGAGACACTGGATCTACCAGGTAAGGGCTGAGATAAGGCAGAGCCCGTCTCAATCCCCGCTGATAGATCCATTTGCGAACCCCACGATCGAAGCCTCCGCTGTGCCTCGGCAACAGCGGGACCCGAGCCGCGGGGAGCGTGCACCGAACCACTCTCCTCGAAGAGGGCTCGGCGGGAGCGCAGCATTTTTATGGACAAACGCTCGCAGTGTTCACAATCGTCTCCCTCGAGAGCCGACTGAGCATGCTGCACTCCCAAACAAACAACACACAGATTGTGTGTATCCCCACCCGTAATATAACGTGGGCAGGGAGGAACACACTTTCTGAACTGCTGTTCGCTCGCCATGATATATATAGTCTCCTTTATAGTTTTTTTATATATAAAAAATATGTGAAAAACTCCTGCCTGGCAATTCCAAAGGACAGACAAAAACACTTTTTCATACAGAGAAGCTGATGCGCTTGTGTTTTGGGGGTGGTTTATAGTTTCCTGGTCGATGACGTCACCCGCCTATGACATTCCGTCTCGCCATTGGACTGATTTCATTACGTGCTTCATGACGCACTCACGCAGGGGCATTCCCACAGCGTTTCACGCAGCTCGAGTTCCCTGATAGGGAACCGAGTTGTACAAACATTTAATTTGATAACAAGTATCCATTCCTGACGGTAAGATTCCAATAAACACACACACACTAACACACACACACACACACACACACACACACACACACACACACACACACACACAACACACACACACACACACACACACACACACACACACACACACACACACACACACACACACACACACACACACACACACACACACACACCACTTTGGTTGCAGAATCAAGAGTTTACTTGCTTACAAAATGTGCTACTAACAAGAGAACATAAGTGCTTAACTAAATAGAGTTTCTTCAAGAAGATGAACAGTCTGTAAACTGAAGTTGCCTTCAAGATTAGAAAAAAGGATTTACAAGTTTAGTTTTTTTGTACCCTATATATATATATATATATATATATATATATATATATATATATATATATATATATATATATATATATATATATATATATATATGCTTTAAAAAAAAAATATATATATATATATATATATATATATATATATATATATATATATATATATATATATGCTTTAATATATATATATATATATATATATATATATATATATATATATATATATATATATATATATATATATATATATATACCTATATATATATATATATATATATATATATATATATATATATATGCTTAAAAAATGCTTTTCACTATTCCCATAGTGTATGAATGCAGAAAAAAATATGTTTGTATTGAACATTTATGCAGCAACATAAAATAAAAGTGGTTTATTTTGTTTAAAAAAACGGTTATCTATTAAATGATTATCTGTTAATAATTGTGATTATCTCTAAGGTGGACACCTAAATTAATATATGATATTTACCATCTGAATCTGAATGTCATGTAAAAAAATGAAAAAGTCAGCTGGCTGTTTATTATCATGCTAATTATTGTGCCTTTCGCCTCAACAGCAGGGGAGCCTTTTTTTTTTACACAGCTGTTCCTCAAGGGACTTGTTATATTATTTTCAGTGGTATTTTTTAAGAATGTTGTCTTTAATTTCTTGTTATGTATTTTTTTTTCATCCACCCAAGGTGGATCCAAGCAGCTGGGCAGAACTACAGAAGAAGGAGCCAATGGGCTGAAGGGAGACAGCGGAGGTGAGACCAGAGAACTGGATGGCTTCGGCAGAGGAGGAGGAGGCTGGGCAGGACCAAACAAGACAAAAGAGACTTGGAGCTTGGCTGATTCACTCTGGTGACAAAAGGCGACTTGCAAGATGACTTGGGACAAGATGGGACGAGTGGAGACTGGAGATCTTGGAACATGGTTTAATCTAGATAATCAAATAATAATTACGCAGGAACCCAGCTCATTGCATACAGCTCAGTAACAAGAGTGTGGGCAGGGCTGCAATCCATCCCATTGATCTCCACTAAAATACCTCGATGATGGACTCTGGTGCCGATACATGCACCTGGTCAGACTCTGCATTGAGCTCGGGCTCTGGGCCGAAATTGACCTCTGGCAAATGATTTGGCTCTTGCTTTGTGACGGGGCGTGCTCAGGCTCTGAGTCTGTGGTGGGCTCTGTCTTAAGATCCGCATAGCGGATATGCTGGAATGCTGGCAGGGCTCTGGGCCCATAGCAGAGTTGGGGCTGGCGATGTCCTTTTCAACAGGGCAGACGGTGAATAGAGATCCACAATTGACCCACACCCACTCCACATACGTGTGAAACTCCCTCCGAGGACCTTCCATGGGTAGACATGCTCTTGAGCGTTCATTGAGGCTGGTGTTGTTGCAGAAGATGCACAGTGAGTGGCAGGGACAGTGGGTGAGGCACGCCAGATCTAGAAATTCCCTCATATGGTCCTCAAGGGACCGATCCCACTGCTAAAGCAGTAGCAGGCGTACAACACGCATATCCATTTATGCTTTTCTTCTGCTGCCTTAATCTAATCTAGGTCCTGTGCTTTTGTCGTGGGTTATGTGTAGTAAATCCAGTAAAGAGATGCATGATGCAAAATGACACGATGGAACATGAGATTTAATAAACACGGAGAGTGACAGAAAAAAAAAAACATATCTACCATAAACTTTAACATGGAGCACTGAACAGAAGAACAGAGGGCTTAAATACACGGGGACAGGCAATCCAAGAAACAAAGAACAGGTGTGCACTAATCAGAAATCATAGTAACAAGTGAATGAGAACTCAGGCAATTTAGTAGTTATACTAAATATAACATGACAATTAAACTATCAAACTAAACAAGACATGATAATGAAACCAAACATGACATGACCATTATACAGTATATGTATAAATACCTATGAGCAATATGACCAGGCTGGTTTATACACTCACTGATACTCACCATGAGCGACCCATCCATGCTTGCAATGGTCACATGTCCGGAGGTGAATTTTTCCAGGCTGGAAACACTCACATGTGCAGTTTACCAGAGTACAGCGGATGGCCTGAAAATGAACAAGCAAATAATCGTCATTTAAAGATTCTTAAACTGTTATACTTCAAATCTATCAATAGCAGGGATAATTGGCCTATCCAATATTCACCCTTTCTGGATCATTAATGGATTTAACTAATTTAATTTGTTGAATTATGCAATCTTTCTGTTAAAGACAACATTCCTTGCAACAAATATTCCAAAATATGTTTTTCACTTAAAGAATATTGTAATTTACTAATGAGAATTATGTCTTAAAAGAATCCAGTCAAGCTCATGTCACACTGTCATTCTGACTGACATTGTACTAACAAGCATCCATTCTGTGTCTTGTGCCATATTCATGTAGGGGCATTTAGATGAGCTATTCCTTCTTCTCACCTGAAACATGGCCTGCTTTTGCCCCATTTGAATTTCCTTTGTTTTGACAAAAGCCGCCATTACTTGATGTGGAGACTGAACCGGATCTGACCCTAAAAGCTTTTAGCGATGAGGGGTTAAGTGTCCCAACGAGACAGTCAGCCTGGCAGGACAACACAATGGCATTGTGTGATAAGACATCCCCCTTAATCACTTCACCACAGAAAAGACTTCAGCAGGAAGAGAGGCCACATTGTTCATGTTCTCTCACACCTCTGCTGTCAAGGTCTTTCATAAGATGAATTTAAAAGTGAAATCTCTTTTTTTTTATCTTCCTGATTCTTATCTTTTTCAACATTGCGTAACTGCATTTTTATGTGATTTTGTTGTGTCCTGTATGTATAGTCCATGTTACCCATTATGTTACTAATTAATTATAAGTGATATTACATTAAGACTTCTGTGGTTCATCATAGTAGTTGATAAAAACATGCGTATCTGTGATACAGCACATGCAAATATTAAAATGCTGAGGAAATAATCCAAAAAATACAAAATAATTAAATAAATGAGCAATAACAGTAACATGATATGATGGGGGAAAATTATGAATTTGTTTATGTATGTCACATTTTAGGAATAGCATTGCTAAATTCAGTTCAGTAGCTGCCTGATTTGTTTATTTACTATTTGGTTGGGTAATTTAAAATCGCCTATTTGCAGAAAAAAGTTACTCTGAATCAATAATTTAAACAAAATCGCTGCTGCTATGACATCAGTTTACAAGCCAGGCTGACTTATGGGATTTGTCTAAATGTATGATTAATTGAAGAATGAGTTCTTATTGTATCACAGTCATTATCACAAGCCATTATAAGTAGCATGTGTGTGTGGTGTGTGTGTGTGTGTGGAGAGAGAGAGAGAGAGAGAGAGAGAGAGAGAGAGAGAGGAGAGAGAGAGAGAGAGAGAGAGAGAGAGAGAGAGAGAGAGAGAGAGAGAGAGAGAGAGAGAGGAGAGAGAGAGAGGAGAGAAAAAAATGGAAAAGAACATCAAATGTGGGCTCTGACAACTTATGTGATAGTTAATTGTTTAATGAAATAATAAAGAGCTTAATTAGGAGCTCGATTAACATCTCAGCGGTGTCAGTGCTGCCAGTTCAGTATACAGTGCTTAGCATAAGAGAATACACCTATGCTAAAGTTGACTAAAAAGAGGAATAAAAAATCATCTTTTGGAAATTGATCTTAATGCCTTAACGGTTAGATTTTTCTTCTTTTTTAATTAAGGAAACCATTTATTTTGTATCGTAAATAAATAAATGTTCTTCTTAAAATACAGGGTGCATAGGCCAGGACACACCAATGTTAAGTTCCCATAGCGGCAGGCAGATTAATTTTTAAAGGCCAGTTATTTCATGGATCCAGGATACTATGCATCCTGATAAAGTTCCCTTTGCCTTTGGAATTAAAATAGCCCCACATCATCACATACCCTTCACCATACCTAGATATTGGCATTTTATTCCAGTTAGCCTAATACTGTAGCTGGTTTGATTTGCATTGAGAGATGGTCTTATGGAAAGTACCCCATGCCAAGGGAACTTGATGAGGATGCATATAGTATATTGGATCCATGAAATAACTGGCCTTTAAAAATAAAAATCTGCCTGCCTCTATGGGAATTTAACATGTACTGACTTATGCACCCTGTATTTAAGGACGAACATTTATTTATTTACAATACATTATTCATTCACAAAGAAAATTGGTGTCCTTAAAGGTTGGATTTTTCCTCATTTTTGTAATTAAGGCATTAAGATAAATTTCCAAAAGATGATTTTTTATTCCTCTTTTTAGTAAACTTTAGCATGGGTGTATTCACTTATGCTAAGCACTGTAGAACAGCTCCTAAAGCAAACCTCACATATACTATGAGGAGTACCAAAACTATGATTACAGGCCGAACATGTAGCTCAGATTCTAAAGCATTATTCAACCACCTCTATTGATTCCTGTGTTTGTAACATTTACACACACACACACACACACACACACACACACACACACACACACACACACACACACACACACACACACACACACACACACACACACACACACACACACACAAACAGACCAACTTTGCTGACGCCAGGTCGCTGGCAAACACTAAAAGCATCTTGTAGTCTCTGCCACCCACAAGATTTGATCTTATTCAAGGATTAGCTTTCAAAACGCCGTCGATATCCTGCCATAAATGTACAGGCAAGGTATGAAGGAAAACATGTAACAAATAAAAACAGGTAGTACACCATGCAAGGCTTTATTAAGCAGCAACAACAAAAAAATCTCTTAGAATTGGTTTGATTGAGATTTCTCTGCAGACAAGACCAGCATATCATCCGTCTGCATATCTATGTGTAAAGTCTGTATTCATTTGTAAAGTGTATGCATTTGTGCAATTGGATTGACATTAAAACAGTATCAACACACTGGCAGTATCTAAACTGTGAACCCTTTTTTGTATGTACAACTTTAGAGACGTAAATAATTGTATCTCTCTAAGCAGAGCAGAATGACTATTATATATATATATATATATATATAATATATATATATATATATATATATATATATATATATATATATATATATATATATATATGAATATGGCTGAACTTTCTCCAGGCTTTGGACCTTCTATGTTTTACTCAATGGGATTGCATTGCCAACTGTGATATAGTAGTGTCAATAATAAAGTGTTACAGTCTGCCATTGACCTGAGGCCTGAATCTTGTTATCATGGCACAATATGCCAGTCCTAAGTTACAGCTGTAATATTTACTGTAACATTTCAGCTGAATCTCTGGGAGATATCCTACTGGTCTTCTCAGACATTTATTTATGTATATTTGTTGGGGGGGGGGGGGGGGTCATTTTGAATATAAAAACGATTTAAAATAGTGTAGAACTTTTCCCACTGTCCAGTCTGATTAGAAATGAACTATCACCTGGGTCTTCTCTGTTTTCTATTATAATTGTAGGATATATATTACATGAACTTTGGACCATAGAATTTTATTTTATAACCAAACATATCTAGTAGGCTATAAAATGTATTGATATATTGACTAATGTGTTTTTTTACTAGGGATGTTACAGTTTTTCTCAATTGTTTACACACAAATTCTGGTACTTGAGACACAATGACCACAACATGTAACTCATTCACCAACCCCCTGAACCAATTCTGCTAAACTACAAGCACAATTCCTGCTTTACACTCAAATTGCAGTTCTAAAACACACGTTTTTCGAAACACTCTGCATTTGGCACAATTTTCATGCACAAAATCTGTTGTTTTCACAAGGAACACACTGCCATTCAGATCTGCACACTGATTCGTCACATGGGCAAACACGTCACACAGTTTTACAATTAGCAATCAGACCGAAGCAGAAGAGAAGATGCAGCATAGTTATTTATTTATTTATTTTTTACTGTAACTGCACAGTGCATTGTATGTAGACCAGTGTATGTGCAACTTTGTGTTGGTTGGGATGTACGAAATGTGCAATCTATCTCCCATTGTTTTTGTGGGAAAAATAAAATATATTTGTTGCCGTGTATTTGTGTGTTCTGGGATATAAAAACAATATTCTCAAATATTTTACAACACACTTATGTATGTACTGTCTGTAGTAAGTGTAACACTGAACAAAAAAAGTGTAACACTGAGTCATTATGATGAATGGAGAAGAAGTGTTTTCCATTCATCACAGTGTTTTACATTGAGCACATCAGTGTTTAACTGGTTCTTATAAATGTCTATTCATATGATGGTTTGTGTCTGTCATTTGAAAACAAAATACCATTTTGAGAAGAAATAAATTGTTTTGAATGTAAAGTTTCATTTTGCAGGAGAATTGAGGGGTTTTGCCCATTGTGTGTGTGTTTTTTGATTTGTGTGTAGAGTTCTGAGAATATGAGGCATTCTTTCAGAAAATGTGTGTAAACAATCGAGAAAAACTGTAATTTATTTTCCCCCATAAGTGACAACCTAAGCTTGTTACAGTTTTTCTCAATCGATTTGGTACATTTCTCCAAACTCATGTAACTGCTCTCAAAACAGTTAACACAGCAAACTAAACGCACTCTTAAGTTGGCGAAACAGATAAGTATTCACGGCACAATGAAACACAGCATTTTATTCTTGTAATGCATTTATTAAAATTCAATATTAACATCAAAACTAAAAGTGTGTTCTCTGTTGATTTTATAAAATATTCAGCTGAAGATACACAAATAAATAAATGAAAATACATGTTTTTCATTAAGTTCTTTAATGATGAGTTAAGGTGTATAAAGTGTATACTGTAACAATGAGTTGTCACTCCACAAAAAATATATATATATTATGCAAATAAATAAAATAAAATAAAAAAGTACTGCATTCATTGAATCAATTAATTTATTGATCATGCCTCTCAATTACATCTGGCCAGAGAATTATCAACAGCAAATATTTTCACAAGTCATGCATCGTGGGAAAAAACACCTTGAATGCTGTATTCATCCTTGACATGCTTTTGCCCCAATATCACAGGCCTCTTCCATCGCTTGAAGACTTACTTGGTTGTAAGGGTTGTGATTATGCACTTTCCATCTCCAAGAGGAGAAGAATTCCTCAACTGGATTCAGGAAAAGAGAATATGGTGGAAGGAACACCATCCTGAAATGTGGGTGATTCTCAAACCACTCTCACACTAGTGCTGAATGGAGGAATTGGACCTCATACATCCTCAGCTGTTCTTTCTTCTTTCTTTCTTTTCTTTCTTTCTTTCTTTCTTTCTTTTTCTTTCTTTTCTTTCTTTTCTTTCTTCTTTCTTTCTTTCTTTCTTCTTTCTTTCTTTCTTTCTCTTTCTCTTCTTTCTTTCTCCTACATCCTCAGCTCTTCTTTCTCCTTACTTCTTCACTCTTTCTCTCCTACATCCTCAGCTCTTCTTGCTCCTACTCCTACATCTTCAGCTCTTCTTTCTCCTACATATTCAGCTCTTTCTCCTACATCCTCAGCGCTTCTTGCTCCTTCTCCTACATCTTCAGCTCTTCTTTCTCCTACATCTTCAGCTCTTTCTCCTACATCTTCAGCTCTTTCTCCTACATCTTCAGCCTTCTTCTTTCTCCTACATCTTCAGCTCTTTCTCCTACATCTTCAGCTCTTCTTTCTCCTACATCTTCAGTTCTTCTTTCTCCTACATCCTCAGCTCTTCTTGCTCCTTCTCCATCTCCTCTTCCTCTACTTTTCCCTCTACCCAGTCCACCACCTCTCTCTTACACCTCCTTTTCCACCGCTCATTCTTCTTCTTTTTATTGTCTTTTCTCCTCATTTGTCTTCTTTGTTGTTTTTCTCTTCCTGTTTTGTAGTTGTTGTAATAAAGACAGATGTGTGAACAATTAGGAGATTTGCATTTTCTGTGTTGAGTGGATTACTAACTAATCAGATATCAATTTGGGGTTAATTAAGGACATAAGGTGTGCAACTGACTATTTTACAATTCACAGAGTTTTGTTTGTTATGTTTTGAAAATGGTACAAAAATGTTTGTGATCTGTGTGAAGACCAATAAAAAAGCTGCAAATGTTTTTTTTCCTGATATATTAAAGATTTGGTTGGCTGTATGAACTGTTGTGATAACGTTAGGGAATTTTGTGCACAGTGTTTTGATAAAATGATGCTTTTGATTTGTAATTTGTATGAAATGAAGGAGAATTTACTATCTGTTTAGGACAATTACGAAGTGTACAGATCACTGTGTTAAATGTTTTGAGAGCAGTTACCTTTGTTTGGAGAAATGTACCAAATCGATTGAGAAAAACTGTAACAAGATTAGATTACATTAGAATAAGTGTCTGTAACCCATTCAAATAACAAAATATGGTTTAGTTTTGCATGCCCTAAAAGCCGCATAAACAACAAAGCATGATGATTCACTCATAGTCACATGGTCACATCACGCATGTGCAGCGCTTCTGTGAACGGAGATAAACAGAATCAAATCATACAACCTATATAAATAATAATTATTTGTATAAGTTTTAGGCCATATGCTGAGTTTTTTTTTTTTTACGCCTTCCAAAATCAAGTCCATGGAAAGGAAACCGAGACGGCATCCCAATTGTTTTCTTTGCACACTGTTTTGTTTTTATTGTGAGTATACACAAATAAAAGTAAACCCTTTCAAGTTTCAAGTTCACGAGTATTTTAAGTTGTTTCGGATGTTACAAGGACACAGTTCAAATGATCTCGCAGATCACTTCACACACACACACACAACACACACACAACACACACACACACACACACACACACACACACACACACACACACACACACACACACACACACACACACACACAATCAGTTCTAGCTTTGCTAACTTTACATTACAGCCTGTTCATTGTCAAATTAAAGTACAGTCAACCAAACATATAACAAGTTACACTGCTCAATTGAAATAGTCCATAGTCCAGTGCCGTTCAGCGTGATCACCATCCCACTGTGGTGTTATGTCAAGCACATTTTATCACATGAGAAGGATTATGTTTTACGTGGATATTGGAACGTGAGTGAAGTATTATGAGTATTATAATTATGAGCATTGTATTATTTACCATTATGGGGATCATCTGAGGATTAATACAAACATGTCTGTTAGGGGGAAAAAAAGTTTCTCTGAACTTTTATGGACAGTAGAGAAACATATTTTTTGGCTATAGGTATGACGCAGCCTGTTCTAGTCAGCAAGTTTATTCTTTCAAATCACTAATAATTCTGCTTTGCTATTGGCATCAGTGCAGACATGTCCACCTAAACATGAAGCACAGTGAGCATCAATCAGAGTGAAGGCAGGGCAGAGTGGACATTGAACGGAAGAGAGAGACAAAGAGAAGTCCAGGGCGATTGTTGCTTGGACCACTGAGGACCCTGTGAACTCCTCTCAAAGACTCAGCTGACAGAGATCAAACCAGTGACAGCCTGCTGCAGTATCCAGAGACATAACTGTGTTCAAAGTGCTGGATAGAGGGGCACAGGGAGGGGGGTATGCGGCCGCCTCAGGAGGACAAGGGAGGGAGGTGAGCCGCTTCTGCCAGCGACTGATCTTCTTTCTCTCTCTCGTTGTCTCTGTGCTGTCACTCGCTGATTGATCCAGGTGTTTTATAGCTATCTGGAGGCACAGAGCATTCAGACAAAGAAAGACCTCTGTCAGTTCTTTTGATTGGGGCTGCACATTCCTGGGCCAGATGGTGGACAGGCCTTCTTTGGACAACGCCAATCCACATACCTCTCTCGAGTACTCAGGAGAGCTGCTGTGCTTGTGTGCACATCCTTTCAGACAGTGTAGGTCAATGTTAACATGCAAAATGATAAAGATAAAAAGATGCATGATTATTCTCTAAAAAAATGTTTTAGAATTTGTTAAAGTGAGGCAGGTCCAATGTGTTTCAATTTAATTATTTAGCAAATTTAGCAAAATGGCATAATACTGATATCAGTGATATCACATAAAATAGTAAATTACAAGTTATTTTAGCAAATATCCAATCCAATTATATGTATTATGTATATTTTTGCACATAAATTCTAATTAGTTTATGGATTAACTAAAATATTTTTTTGATATTGTACAGCATAATCATAGGTTTACACAGTTACTAATTTGTTCACTTTTTCCATTTTCAATCTCATCTGTGGGTTGAGGTGCATCCAGGGGTCAATGGAGGCTTGTGCTATGAGCCAACAAGATTCAACACACGTGTGTGTGTGTGTCTGTGTGTGTGTGTGTGTGTGTGTGTGTGTGTGTGTGTGGTGTGTGTGTGTGTGTGTGTGTGTGTGTGTGTGTGTGTGTGTGTGTGTGTGTGTGTGTGTGTGTGTGTGTGTGTGTGTGTGTGTGTGTGTGTGCTATTTATAATATGTATTTATATTATATATATATTTTTTGATAGTCAATTGCCATAATGGCTCTTTAGTATAAAACATAGACCTACAGTATATAATTTATAACACTGTACATCATAGAAATCCCTTTGACTAGAATTGTGTTATTTGTCTGTCGTTATTCAGTTTTTTTGTGAAATGCACACATTTACATTATATATTTAAATAATGGATTTGAAAAGGGTGCACAAGAGAGACACACAGAACCTGAGCAAGGGAACCACCAGTTAAAAAGTAGTGTTTAATAAAACTGAAACATGGGGATATAAATTGTTTTTCTTATCGAGTTATATTTTGCTCTGTATTAATTGTAAGTGTAATTGTTACATGTAAATATGGTAACAATGTAATGTTAATTGATTTGATTCTGTTCTTTTTTTTATTTTGTAATTTCACTGTATTTTTTTTTACATAACTTAATAGATAGGCTATTTGTTATACACTAGTTATACACTTGAAATATTAATGTAAATTATGTTCTTAAATGTTTAATGTATTACCTGGAAATAATAATACAAGTGGCACAGTAAAAAGCTGTACATGATGAATCAGAGTTCACTGCAAACGACCTGTCCATAAAACATACATACTGTATCTGTTTACATGTATTTTGTGTGTGTATGTCATGTCTAAAATTGTAAATTCATGGTAGGAAACCTACAAATACTCTAAAGATGCTGCATGTTTTTATGCTGTGTTTCAAAGACAATCCCCAGCAGACTATGTTGCACATGTTTTTAAAGACACAAACCATTAGTAATTCAGTGCCTGTAAGTCTGAAGAACAAATTTTCCTCCAAATACAAGGAAGTTGATTCTTTTTCAAATTATACAAACTGTTCACTCACAAAGTTTCAAGCTGACCACTTTTCAAAGTTCCAGGAGTTTCTCTCTAGATGTAATACCCTCACACAAAATGGAAAGTATTTCTAAACAAATTTAAAAATACTGGCTAACATTACAAAAGTCTTTGTAACCTATTTACTGTTACATTTAAACATGTGCAAGCTAAACATGTATTTACATGTATGTCTTATGACATAGTCTACTGTATATATTACATACAGTACATACTGTCACAAATCAAACAGAGAGGTTTGTAGCACAATCTGCATGTTTTGGTTTTTTTCCTCGATACTTATCAGTCTTCCGCTGATAAAGGCTCATTCCCAGCAGGCTTTGCCACCTGCTCTGATTACCCAACACACAAGATTGTGTGGAATAGCAACCAAGACTAGAGTAAAATGGACAAAGAACAAAAGTCTAATAACACAGCATAAACAACAAAGCATGATGATTCACTCATAGTCACATGGTCACATCACGCATGTGCAGCACTGCTGTGAATGGAGAAAAACAGAATCAAATCATACAACCTATAT
>CM070819.1:30356946-30429446 GCA_036326025.1 Chrosomus eos
CACATGTTTCCAGCTGCCTTTTCAGTGGCTCCTTCTTTCTCAGGCCCCTGTCCCTCTCCAGCCTCTTTTGGCCATCTTTGTTTTGACAGGGCTCTGCAGTTCCAAAAACCTCTCTCAGATGTGCTGAGGTAAGGGAAAAACAAAACAAACTTGTTTTTTTTTTCTTGTATGCGCACATGTATGGCTTAGCACACTCACAATCCCTCGTTCTTGTGTACACACACAAGTGAATTAACACAAGTCATTAGTCATTAGACTCCACTCTCTCCTTTTTTATGTGTTTACTTATAGCTCTTAAAAATCTTGGAAGAGCAAATTTCCCTCTGTGAAAAGGTTTCACTCAGCCACAATGATTTGGGAAGGACAAATTCTTTTGATGCTGTGGGTCTGCCTCAAATCCAAGACCTCAGCATGTGCTGAATTTTGAGCATACCTCAACATGTGTTACCTCTTTGTAATATTTACTTTGTAGGGCAATATGAAGAGGATAGCACAGCCAAATGCTGCTTTCGCTGCTTTTAATAGGGGCCTATCACCCTCATTAAAAAACAAATATTAACTGCATGTGAAACCTACAAACAGCACACAAAAGTGTCCAATCATATTAAAATAAACAATAATTGTCCCTCAACACCATATCTTGGCTTCTGGCATCAAGTTCCTGCTCTAGATTGTTTGCTTGTAAAAAAAAAAAATATTCTAAAATATCTGCATGCTTTCCTGCTAATTGCAACTTGTTTTTATCTAATTATCTAATTTACCATAAGCGTACTCTAAGCACATGTGTAGTTTATAAGCTGCAAGCAAATATTCAATCTAGCAAATACATTTATCTGCAACATAACTGTGTCAGGTCTAGCTGACATTATAAGTTGTACAATAATCACCATAACACAATTTAAAACACCAAGCCAAGCACCAAGATAAAATTGCAATAAAACAGAAAGGAAGAGAAAATAAAAAAATGTGTCGCCTATTGGCTAATGATTATAGGATCATAGGGTTATTATTGTATGGGGACGAAAGAGAAGAACTTACTTGGAAGTGTGTGGTGTCTAGAAGTCTAGGTTTTTTCTCTCTCTCTCAGTTTTCTCCATTCATGTTTTTTGCATGATTATCGTGTTTGTGCCATCCCCATGTGGCGACTTTGCATATGCATTTGAATAATGAAGGGAAGTCATTTAACTATTCTCCAGGTATTAAAAACCAATGTTTTTTTACACGATGCAGCAACATTAGGCATGTTAATTGGGCTCTTTGGACTTACCCAAAAAAGGGACTAAATTAATTACTCATGTCGACAAAATGTCAGAAACACGCTTTGGAAAATAATAACCCAAGGCCTCATTTGCATTTTTAACCTTTATTTTTTTGGAAGTTTTAAATGCGAGTGGACTTTAGCAATGTTGATTGAACAAAGCACATTGAGATTGTTGAAATACAACATGATTTTAACAAACAAGGCCTTGTTTTTGTCTTTTACAAGTAGAATTCATTACTGTCATAAAATAACATTTCTTGGATAACGTTTACAACTATTAGTTTGCAGTGTTCATCATGTAAAAAAAACAAACAAACAAACAAAAAACTAGTAATTACCTATCTAGACAGCATTTGTGTAGCACACTTCCACTGCAAATGTTTTCTCGAAATGTTTCCTCAACATATTAAATATTATAACTAGTATCCATGTGTGCTATTATTTTGACTTGTTTATTTATTGAAGCATGCATTACCTCTGCTGAAAAATCCAGCATAAAGCAGCATGAATTCCATGTTGGTCTAGGCTGGTTTATGCTGGTTAGACCTGGTGTAATGCTGAAATAGTGCTGGTGTACCAGCATAGTCATGGGGCCTCATTTATAAAGCGTGCGTATGCACAGATTTGATCTTAGAGTGTGTGTGCGCTAAAACCCACACCAATGTTCATAATTATTAAAACGGCCTTTGATGTAGAAAAGTGCTTAGCGTGCTTAGACGTACACACTTTTCTATGTGGCAGAAAGTCGGAGTACTGAAGGTACAGTATTTAGAAATATAAGCACTTCTTGCCGCTCGCCATTTTGAAGTAAAGGATTTGGATGATGACTGGTGCTCTTCTATATGTTAATGGAATTAATTAGGTGACATTTACAAAGCGGAGATCGGAAACCATTCAGCTGCGCACAATTTCAAGATAATTTGCGATTTAGAACTTTCACTACTGGAAGAGAGGCGTATACACTAGGGATCGACCGATATGGATTTTTTAGTGCCGATGCCGATACCGATACCGATTTTTTCCCCATCCGCTTTAGCCGATGACCGATACGGGCTGCCGATTTTATTTGGAGCCGATACATTTTACTCCCTCAATTTACATCATAAAAATGACATGATGTTAACAAATGCTACAGGTCTCAAAAAAAATTAACAAATAGTAAAAACATATGAGGTAGAACAAGAACAAGTAGATAAACAATATTTAACAAATATTAAAAACATGAGGTAGAACAAAAAAAAGATCAGTGCTGAAAATAAATATTTAAGCATAAATAAATAATTACACTATTGCACACAGTAGCAACCAGCATAATAAAGTGCACAGTGCACACTGTACTTCATTTTAAAAGTAACAAACTATTTACTGCCATGGTTTAAATTTTTCTACATAAAATAAAATGAGCATGTCTAGTCTCTAATATCACTGCGATGGCAAGGGAGACACACACCACACGCGACCAAACCTCAGCCAGGTGGTCGCTGGAAATCTCCCACAAAAAGCACGGAACAACGTTGGTATTACTTAATCCTATGACCAGTGTTCGTAACAGCTACCGTACGCATACTAGGGCTGTCAAAATTGCTCAAATAGCATTTGCATATTCCCTATAAAAAAAACATATTTGAACATCTCGTCGTGCATTTTGTCAATGAAGTGCATTAGCTACGTCAATAACAGGACAAATTAATACAAAGAGACATAACTACTAGTATTAAGTAGCTTATTTGAGTTTAAACATTTGACAATGTATTACTACAAAAAAACGAGTAAATCAACTAATGACCAAGAGCTCACTCTGTCTCGCCCGGACTCGCAGGGACTCTCTCTCTCTCGCACTCACCCTCACGCTCCGCGCATACTGGTTTAAATGAACAACAACAAACAAATGTTGAGTGCTGATCAAGAGTTTTGTGCAAGCAATTTAAGGTTGCGAATTTAAGGTCCCAAATATAGCAGGCTTCATTCAGTGATTGAAACAAATACATTAATTGAAGTTTCACAGTACATTACAGACATTGAGCGCTGTGCTGTGGTAACGTTAGTCTGCGTGTTTTTCCACATTTGAATATTAATTTTCACCTTCAAAATTCAGGTTTTTTTAAACTATTCGAATATATATTCGTATTTAGAATATTCTTTGACAGCCCTAATGCATACTGAACGGAGAGCCTACACTTTAGCTATTTGCAGCTCCCTAAATACAATGGCAAGCAAGCAGTTTTATAGACACGAGGCATTCGCGTTTTCCATTTGGACCCACAAACTTGCTTAGCTAGTTGCAAGCACATAACAGTTATAGAGCAACGGGTTTCCATTTTCAAACTGTTTGGCAATATTTCAGCAGTCAAACAGTTAAAAGATGCTTTGAAAGCTTAAAAGTTACCATTATCTTGAAGCGCAGGTTGGGGGAGGGGCAGTGCAGGGTCTGAACGTGAACTGCAGCGTCTCCAGCAGCACAGAGCTGCCCGTAGCTGCCTGTCTATAAATAATGCCGGGAAAAAACTATCGGCGAACGCAGCAGCCGCGTATCGGCCGATTCCGATACACGTAAAAAACGCAAATATCGGCCCGATATATCGGCCGGACGATATATCGGTCGATCACTAGTAGCTATACACTTTTTTTGTGCGTAGGACCGTTTCCATGTAACATTTAAAAAAAATGAGGCCCATGCTGTTCTCAAGTAAAATGAAGTGTAGCTGGCCCACCAACACTTCCGCTTCCCATGGTGGGATAAGCAAACCAGCAACCGCCATCCCATGGTCCCAGCATGCAAAACATACCTTTTGCTGGTGACCAGCAATGCTAATTACCTCTGCTGAAAAATCCAGCATAAAGCAGCATGAATTCCATGTTGGTCTAGGCTGGTTTATGCTGGTTAGACCTGGTGTAATGCTGAAATAGTGCTGGTGTACCAGCATAGTCATGGGGCCTCATTTATAAAGCGTGCGTATGCACAGATTTGATCTTAGAGTGTGTGTGCGCTAAAACCCACACCAATGTTCATAATTATTAAAACGGCCTTTGATGTAGAAAAGTGCTTAGCGTGCTTAGACGTACACACTTTTCTATGTGGCAGAAAGTCGGAGTACTGAAGGTACAGTATTTAGAAATATAAGCACTTCTTGCCGCTCGCCATTTTGAAGTAAAGGATTTGGATGATGACTGGTGCTCTTCTATATGTTAATGGAATTAATTAGGTGACATTTACAAAGCGGAGATCGGAAACCATTCAGCTGCGCACAATTTCAAGATAATTTGCGATTTAGAACTTTCACTACTGGAAGAGAGGCGTATACACTAGGGATCGACCGATATGGATTTTTTAGTGCCGATGCCGATACCGATACCGATTTTTTCCCCATCCGCTTTAGCCGATGACCGATACGGGCTGCCGATTTTATTTGGAGCCGATACATTTTACTCCCTCAATTTACATCATAAAAATGACATGATGTTAACAAATGCTACAGGTCTCAAAAAAAATTAACAAATAGTAAAAACATATGAGGTAGAACAAGAACAAGTAGATAAACAATATTTAACAAATATTAAAAACATGAGGTAGAACAAAAAAAAGATCAGTGCTGAAAATAAATATTTAAGCATAAATAAATAATTACACTATTGCACACAGTAGCAACCAGCATAATAAAGTGCACAGTGCACACTGTACTTCATTTTAAAAGTAACAAACTATTTACTGCCATGGTTTAAATTTTTCTACATAAAATAAAATGAGCATGTCTAGTCTCTAATATCACTGCGATGGCAAGGGAGACACACACCACACGCGACCAAACCTCAGCCAGGTGGTCGCTGGAAATCTCCCACAAAAAGCACGGAACAACGTTGGTATTACTTAATCCTATGACCAGTGTTCGTAACAGCTACCGTACGCATACTAGGGCTGTCAAAATTGCTCAAATAGCATTTGCATATTCCCTATAAAAAAAACATATTTGAACATCTCGTCGTGCATTTTGTCAATGAAGTGCATTAGCTACGTCAATAACAGGACAAATTAATACAAAGAGACATAACTACTAGTATTAAGTAGCTTATTTGAGTTTAAACATTTGACAATGTATTACTACAAAAAAACGAGTAAATCAACTAATGACCAAGAGCTCACTCTGTCTCGCCCGGACTCGCAGGGACTCTCTCTCTCTCGCACTCACCCTCACGCTCCGCGCATACTGGTTTAAATGAACAACAACAAACAAATGTTGAGTGCTGATCAAGAGTTTTGTGCAAGCAATTTAAGGTTGCGAATTTAAGGTCCCAAATATAGCAGGCTTCATTCAGTGATTGAAACAAATACATTAATTGAAGTTTCACAGTACATTACAGACATTGAGCGCTGTGCTGTGGTAACGTTAGTCTGCGTGTTTTTCCACATTTGAATATTAATTTTCACCTTCAAAATTCAGGTTTTTTTAAACTATTCGAATATATATTCGTATTTAGAATATTCTTTGACAGCCCTAATGCATACTGAACGGATAGCCTACACTTTAGCTATTTGCAGCTCCCTAAATACAATGGCAAGCAAGCAGTTTTATAGACACGAGGCATTCGCGTTTTCCATTTGGACCCACAAACTTGCTTAGCTAGTTGCAAGCACATAACAGTTATAGAGCAACGGGTTTCCATTTTCAAACTGTTTGGCAATATTTCAGCAGTCAAACAGTTAAAAGATGCTTTGAAAGCTTAAAAGTTACCATTATCTTGAAGCGCAGGTTGGGGGAGGGGCAGTGCAGGGTCTGAACGTGAACTGCAGCGTCTCCAGCAGCACAGAGCTGCCCGTAGCTGCCTGTCTATAAATAATGCCGGGAAAAAACTATCGGCGAACGCAGCAGCCGCGTATCGGCCGATTCCGATACACGTAAAAAACGCAAATATCGGCCCGATATATCGGCCGGACGATATATCGGTCGATCACTAGTAGCTATACACTTTTTTTGTGCGTAGGACCGTTTCCATGTAACATTTAAAAAAAATGAGGCCCATGCTGTTCTCAAGTAAAATGAAGTGTAGCTGGCCCACCAACACTTCCGCTTCCCATGGTGGGATAAGCAAACCAGCAACCGCCATCCCATGGTCCCAGCATGCAAAACATACCTTTTGCTGGTGACCAGCAATGCTAATTTTTCAGCAGGAACATCACAATTAGCTGTGGGCCTTAGTCAAGTCCCCTATGATATTCATTATGTAGAGAGGCAAGATGAAAGGAGCAGATTAAATAGCTATGGCTATAACTGAGCTATAACTTCAACCATAGCTTGTGCCCTTTTATTAAATATTGTTTTTTTTTTAATTATTATTCTTTTCTTTTCTTTTCTTTTGTCGAGCTTAATTCATGAATCTATATCAGTGTACCCTGGTTCAAGGTTTTTAAAAGTGCATTATCAACCTAACCTTTGTACACTTGGCCCATTTTTCAACAAAAATAAGTATGAACTTACATATCAAGATATATGTAGATGTATAATATAAATAATATAAAGATGTATAATTATTTTATATAAATTGCATACATTTTAACTACATTTTTATATACAACTGAGATGCAATTACTTGTCTGAAAACATTACATTTAGTTATTATTTTTAGTATTTTTAGTTGTTATATTTAGTGTTATTTGTACTTTATTCACAATGGTCAGATCTGCACATGTGGTACATAGAAGGCACATGGAACAGAGAGTTTTATCTAGAAGATGATACATGTGTGAATGTGTCTACATGAGAGGATGAACCTACTGCTTTCTCTTATTTGTTTTCTTTTATTCCTTCTATTTGGTAGCAAAATTGTTTCATGTCACATATTGCTTGATTAGCAATTCAGCAAGAGGTCACTGGACAATTGGGGCAGCTCTGCCTCATGGTAGTCTCATATCAGTATGTGCGTATGCTGAACATGGGGAACCTGAGGGAGAGGCCAGTGACAGCTGTAACATACAGAATGATCAGCATCAGCGCCCGTTTCAGACTAATTAGAGCAGCAGCTCTGCTCAGAATGGCCCCAGTAATTAATTAGACAGGCAGTGAAGCTGAAATTTTTAATCAAGAAACTGTATTTCAAAAAAAGGTGGAGAAAAAAAGATAATCATTACATGTAATACACCTGACAGTAATCCTGTGCATTTCGATTTCCACTGAAAACAGCCTGCATTTCACATATTAAATTATGTCCCAGCTGAAAATCCTCTCCCTTTAGATTCTGAGGTGTTTTTCATTCTAAACTCCAACTCCAATTTGAGTAACTGCAAATTATTAAAAATCAGCATAATAAAATGTAATATTGACTATTAAATGGAAAAATGTTTAAGGTTTATTGTACTTCAAACCTCTCTCCTCCTCTCTCTCTCTCTCTCTCTCTCTCTCTCCTCTCTCTCTCTCTCTCTCTCTCTCTCTCTCTCTCTCTCTCTCTCTCTCTCTCTCTCTCTCTCTCTCTCTCTCTCTCTCTCTCTCTCTCTCTCTCTCTCTCTCTCTCTCTCTCTCTCTATATATATATATATATATATATATATATATATACGTTTCCCAAAAGCATCGTAAGCCTAAGTTGATCGTAAAAACGATCGTACGACTGATCTTAATATTATGGTCTGTTTCCAAAAGCATCGTAACTTAAGTAGCACTTGAAAATCTTCGTAGAACTACGAGTGCTCTGGAGTAATCGTAAATCCCCAAGTGCATCGTAAGAAGACAGAGTTATGAGGTCACCTGGCTGCAGGTCAACCGGCAGATTACACTTTTATCTAGATTTAACAGATTACAGTGCAACGTGAGTATAATATAAGGTTTTGATTGTACTTTATTGTACACTTTATATTGTACTCGTGTTTTGTTTAAATTAATTTATAAATGAAATGATTAAAAAGGGAAGAAAAATATTGAAATACACATCTAAATTAAATGAATGAAAAAAAAATCATAAACGAAGTAATGTGGGAATCATGTTTTAAAAACTGGACAAAATAGGGATGAATTTTAAAAAAATTGCCAATGACTTGCTAACGAAAACCAGCCATGTATTTTGCGGACCCCCTTCCCTGATCTTTGAACGGCGCTGGTTGCAGTTAGTTTGTGATGTTTCATTTTTCCTTATTTGTATGGTGTCCTTTAAATCTGTTAAAAATAAAGTCTTTGTTTCGCTCTATCTCCTCTAAAAGGACATTAATTTGACCTTTTTTAAAGGTATCTTCTCTTTTTTTTTTTTTTTTTTGTTTGTTTTTTCAGCCATTTTGTCAGTGCCTCCGCCTGTATAGATGCTTTAGACTTGTCTTGATTTCTAATCCACAACAAATGCCAATTTTTAGGTTGAACGTTCAGAATATGGTTCCATATAAGGTTATATTTCAGCACTTCGCGAATGGACAGCGATGCTTAAGTAGCACGTAGAGCACGTTCTCGCGCGTTCATGTTAAGTGCACTTTTGGGAAATGCACGTGGAATTGCCGCGAGCGTTCGTAACCTTGCACGTAGAGAGCGCTCTTAAGAGCTAAGATACATCGTTATCGGGAAACCCGGCCCAGGGCTGTACAGTATATTGCTGAGCCCCCAGCGTGAGTTTTTTAAGGCGACTGTTATTTTAGAACATCATTTTAGAATGTGTTAATTCCATGGCAAAGTGTCATGCAGCCACACTGTATGACAGATGTTTTGCTTTTATCTAGTTTTTTCTTTTTTATTCATATTTACAAACTTGTTAACTGTATCATGAACGATATATTCAGATTGTCAAATTCATGTGAATGTGTTTTGTCATTTAAACACCTTTATAATTTTCATGTTAGTTGATCTAATGTGCGATGTGCGCCACCATGTTAGTTTGCATCACAATTCAGAGAATCGGATCTGTCGAATGTACATCATGTAAATTCATCCATGTCTCCCGAAATACATAAAAGTAAGTGGCCGGTGAACTAGGAGAAGAATAGAGTAAACTTCATAGTTCCTACACAATGTGTAGGCCTATCTGATATGAATAAAACACTGAATAGTTGTGGTATATGATAAGCACTGAGCGAATCCGTTGTTGTGCCGGCCCTGTACATAGTAATACCCTGTATATATAACACAGTCTCATCCCAAGAAGTCATATATTGACGTCTTGGGACGTCTTTTGACCATACGTCAATATCCGCCTTTTTAGGGTACCCTTAAACGTCGGTAAATGACGATTCTGGGACGTCATACAACTGACGCTTTACCTTTAACGTCAGTAGGTGACGGGGTAGGTTTAGGGGTAGGTTTAGGTCTGGGGTAGAGTTAGGATCCGATAACGTCATCTAACCGACTTTTAAGAGTACCCTAAAAAGGCGGATATTGACGTATGGTCAAAAGAAGTCCCAAGACGTCAGTATATGACTTCTTGGGATGAGACTGCGCTGGTATATAATACTAAGACTTCAATCAAATCTCCAGTAGAGAAAATTCTGGTTGCTTTGATAAAAGTGATATTGAGAGTGTAAATGTTTTTATTCTGACTGCAATACTGGGCTGAATTACAATAGAGTTCCTCTTAAATAACAGGTGGGGGATGAACGTAAGTCAGAAAACCACCCAGACATTGGTTTAACCTACAAACTCCTTGAGATAAATGTATACAGTACATGCAGACAATACTTCTCCAGCCCTTTGAAGAAAATTTCCTGGTAGTGAAATTGCTAATTGCCACATGAGCTAGGAATAACATGGAAGTTACTGTACAATGGTAGATGAGTGAAGTCCTGGACTTCTATCTGTCCATGTCTAAGCAATTTATTTTTATATTTATTTGTATGTGACAGTAAAAAAAAAAAGAATCTTGTGTAGCACCAGAGAAACTAAGTCAATATTGTACAGTCCAGAGTCACTTTTATCTGTCTAGAGAGAGGGAAAAAAACAAGTCACTGCTGGAGTCAGGGAAAAGGAAGATTCAGCTGAGATGGAAAGAGTGTTTGTGTGTAGAGCAGTGCTCCACTGACTTCGGTATTCCTTGAGTCCCCTCCCCCGAGTCTTTTAAGCCTGTGCCACAGCCTAATAATCTGTTCTAAGTGGAACTTAGAGTTCTGGTCTGCAGAGACATGGGTAGCTTTGTTGTGGAATCATTAGTGTGTGAAGTGCACTCATTTAAAGACAAATGGTGGGGCAGGAACCATGCAAATGACCCATTTCTGTTTGCCAGGCAACCTATGTCTGCCAGCCCGCTGCAGTGTATTCTGCCAACCTGTGACGGCTTGCCTTCCCCAGGGGAAGCAGCAGTGTCACAGACACCAGTTTTTCTGCTTCTTAACAAATTTATCAATGTGTGAAATAGTTTGGGCAGCTGGTGACACACATTTGCTGTAGCACATCATGCATAATTCAGACCAACAGGACCACACTCCAGCACTGAGTGCAAATTGAGATAGCAGATCTATGTCAGTGTTGGTAAACAAGGTCAATGACAAGGTAGGGATGACAGCAAAGCTTTTACACATTTGCTGTTTTTAGGATAAATGTTTCATGTCTCACCATTCTATAGCTCTCCTGAAATACTTTGATGCCAGACTAAATTCCAAACAGAATGAATTCTGTATATTTTTTTAAAGAAAAAAAAAATATATATGTATAACTATGTATGTATGTTCATATATATTTAGTTATTTACAAATAAACTGTGTATAAATAATGGCTGTCACGATCCCAGTCTTGTGGTTCTCTGTTTTAAGGACTTTTATTATGAAATGTGTCCTCCTTCTGTTGTGTCTGTGCTTCACCCTTGTGTTTGCATAGTTTCCTTGTTAATTTCAATGTTTACCGTCACGTTACCTTGACGATTAATCTCCTCCCCGTGTTAGCATGTTACCCTGTTAACTTTACTGTGTATATATAGCTCCTTGTTTCAGTTAGTGGTTGTGGGTCATTGTATCTAATTTTCCTTGAATTACTTTCTTGTTTGCCTTTGGATTTATGTCTTCCTTGGATGGATTATCTTTGATCGTGGGTTTCTGTGCAATAAACTGTTTGCATTTAAATCCTCACTTCTCCTTGTCTCTGAGCCACTGTTATAGAATGACCGACCAACACTGATGGATCTAGCAGCAGTTTTACCGCCTGGAGTTCATCTCCTCTTCCTCCGTCAGGCCGTCCTCTCCTTAGACGATCATACTCAAGACTTCCTGGACTTTGTCCATCAAATTGATTTCCCAGAAAAGTCACTCATAGTTTTTTATCGGACTAGCTTCAAAGAACCACTTAAATCCCAACTCTTCTGTGATGATCATTAAGGGTCTTTTGCAGACTTTGTTGAACAGCATTGTTACTAAGCGGATATTTTTTGGGGGGGCTATGTGACTATAGATCCTGTTGCCGCCACGCCTGAGTCTCCAGCCAAGAATGCCGCAACGCCAGAGCCTCCACCCAAGATGGCCGTCACGCCAGAGCCTCCAGCCGCCATAGATGTCACGCCGCAGTCATTAGCTATCACAGACGCCACATCAGTGTTCCTGGTCATCATGAATGTTGTACTTGAAGACACAGTGTACTTGAAGACAGGTTTTTCAAGGGCGTCTGAGGCTGATCTCCAGTATGACAGACCCACCACTGATTTCGCCAAGAGCAGTTGATTTCCCAAAACCTGCACCATCAAGCCTGTCACCTGCAGTGCTGTCTGTCTCAGAGGCTGCTTCTCTATCTTCAGTGCTCCCTGTTATGGCAGTGTGTTTTTGGGCTACATACTGACTCGGCTCTAATCGAGGTGGCAGTACCAGCTACAGAGCCCACTCCAGTCCATGAGCCTGCTCCAGTCTGAGTTCACTCCAGAGCCTATTCCAGTGTACCATCAAGAACCCGTCCAATTCCTGAATACAGTCCTTTGTTGACTCCAGTCTGTCCTGTTACAACGGTGGATGTTGAATGCACTGCCAGTCCTGTTAAAACTCTGGATGTCGTTTCCAAATGCCCTTCCGGTCTTGTTATGAATGTGTATGCCAGTTCTGAACTCTTTGAAATGTTCTATTATGGCCTCAGATGCCACACCTGAGGGTCCTGCCTGCACTGTTCTGTTGAGATGGTTACCTGATCAATTTGCCCACTCCAGGCCACCTACCCAGCCTGCGCCACCCTGGCCGCCTGCCCATCCGGCTCCACCCTGGCCACTTGCACTACCTGCTCTGCCCTGGCCACTTGCACTGTCTGCTTTAACCCTGGCTACCTGATCTGCCTGTTCCACCCTGGATCCCCAATCCGCCTTAGTCTCCAGTCCTGCTTCCACTCCATGGTCCTGGTCCTCCATCCCTCCCCCGGTTCTGCTTCCAATCCATCACCCTCCTGGACCGTTGTTTTCAGTGGAGCATCTGGAATAGAGTTCTCAACGGGCCGGGTCGGCCCGACAAACCCGACGGGACCCGCGGGTTCGGGCCGGGTTCGGGTCGAAAATATAAGCAAATGACTCGGTTCGGGTCGGACCTCGGCTTAATCTTTTCCGCTCAGTGAAAAAAAAACATTTATTAATCATAGCTTTGGCTGCTGTGTGCGGGTGGCTGGCCGTAATAGAGGAGAACACGCATCAGTCCATCCACTGTGGACGCACTACTGTTCCTCCACGATGCCTTATAAGCATACGATTATGTTTGCTATGCCTATTTTGTTTCAAAACTCGTAGCCCGCCCGCTGGCTGGCTGTTTGAGTTCTTTTTATTTATTATTGTGTTAAGATTTTTATTAAAACAGGCATTGGCGTTAGCTACTTTCCTTTGAAAATAGTTGGCAACACTGCACTTGCAGCGCATTTCAGACGTGATAGACGATGGAAAAAGCAAAGAAAACACAGTCGGAAGACTAGGAAAAGGAAAGAATCTGACCGTGTGAGAATTAACGGACAAGAGGGCTTTTTACTCGTTGGCGCGAGCTAAAAAGCAGCACTGGATGCAACAATGATGCTGACCTGGCGATCTTGTTGATGGACTAGTAAGTAAATCTTTCTAAGTATGTACATTTTATTATGTGATTTCACCGGAATAAATAGAGAGTCACCGCGACGGCGATAGATTGAAAAGCGCGTCCGAGTCGGGCCGCGGGCCGGGTTCGGGCAGATATTCATGTTGATGTGTCGGGTTACATCGGGTCCGGGCTTTAAAAGCCACGGGCCGGGTCGGGTCGGGTTATAATTTTCAGGCCCGTTGAGAACTCTAATCTGGAATCATCTCCTTAAGTGGCAGGCTCTGTCATGATCCCAGTCTTGTGATTCTCTGTGTTAAGGACCTTTTTTTGAAGTGTGTTTCCTGCTTATGTTGTGTCTGTGCTTCACCCTTGTGTTTGCCTAGTTCCCTTGGTTAGTTTCTATGGTTATCATTGTGTTTTAACTTGCCAGTTAATTTCCCCCCCTTGTTAGCATGTTACCTTATTATCTTTTCTGTGTATATATAGCCCCTTGATTCAGTTAGTGGTTGTCGTCATTGCATGTATATACTCTTCCTTGTATTTCTGTCTTGTTTGCCTGTGGATTATTTTACTGTTTGGATGTATGTCTTCCTTGGATGGATTATCTTTGATCATGGGTTTCTGTGCAATAAACAGCTTGCATTTAGATCCACACTTTCATGTTTAATAGAATGTGTTTCTTGCCATTTCTTTGTAATTGTTTGTGAAATTTACTAGCAATTTCTGAATTAAATTTATTTTTAAAGTATCCCCCCCCCCCCCCCATCCCAGTGTACACAGGTTGGGATTTGATAATGACCCGCTGTGTCTTTAAAATCCTCCTCTTAAGTCTTGATCATGATGATGAGCTAAGCTCCTCCAGGACCTACAAGATAAGCCACCATCTTTCTTTCTCTCTCTATCCACGTAATCCTTAGAGCCCTTCATTTGCTAATCGGCCAAGTACTCCAACATCTCTGAACAGAATGAAGAGAGGAAACAGAATGAGGACTCAGACTTATTCCAATAGTAACAAAAGTTTTCGGTTTGGGTATATGAAGTTTGTGTAATAACTGCTGCTGTTTCACATAGAAGCTGTTTGTTTATCTTTTGTGTTGTGTCTTTTTGTCTATGTTTCTTCTAGATTATTATTTTATTACAATATTTTCATTCATCGCTGGTGGTTCATGCTGGTATGCAGCTGGCTGCTGCATTGAACCGATCTGCTGCAAGCTCTCTCCCCTGAACATCTGTGTGTCGAACATTCGCGTTCAGTGCTGACGTCCCACCATTTGATTTATTCTTGTTCTCTGGTGTGGGAGCTATGGGTCGTCAAATTTTGTTTAATCACTCAAGCAGGGACTGCTGGACATTATAAATATGTTGACTCCATTGTTATATTATGTCTATATTTAGTTTATTATGTGTTTTTGTCACTTTATGAAGAAACATATTATTATTGTAATTATTATTATTATTATGTATACATGGCAATGCTCATGATGCCGTGCTATATGTAGAATAAAGCTTTGACTGACATCATCTTTCTCAGAAGACCTCTTAATTTCTTTGTTTAAAACTTTCTTAATTAGAAAAACATTACTTCTTCAGAGTGCTCCTTCAAAGAAAAGAAAAAAGGAAATACAAGGAGGTGAGCAGAAGACGAAGAATCACCACTGGTAGAAGTAGGCTGTAATGCTGAAAAATATGGAGAACGGGAGCTAATTCTGCAACTTGTGAAGCAGTGGAAAAATGTGCCCACAATACATAGAAAGGAATATCCTACTTACCAGCTGTTGTACATAACTGCATTAAAGTTTTTATAAAGTTAGAAATTTTAAAAAAAATATAATAATTAAAGGAGAACTCCGGTCAATTTTAACATTGAGATAATTTTTTGTACATTTGGAGTGCTGTCAGTACAGACAAAAACGACAAAAATCGGTGTTTCCTACACAGTGTTATCCTCTTTTTAAAATTCGCACCGTGTTGACTTCAATGGGGCAAGTTCTAAACCTGCTTTTAGCCTCTTAACATCCTTGATTTGTCATTACAAGTGCACAGCCATGTGAGTGGTGTTATTAAGAGGGACCACGGTCAATCTGACTGCAGTAGATGTGAAAGATATGAATAAAAAATATGTTTATTCAGCCAGCTCACATACCTGTATTTACTTCCTGTTTTCGGTCGAAGTCCACAGTAGTTGATTGTCAAGTTTGCGCGCGTGATCATTGGTAACTAGATACTTCGACCGAAAACAGGAAGAAAATACAGGTATGTGAGCTGGCTGAATAAACATAATTTTAATCATATCTTTCACATCTACTGCAGTCAGATTCACCATGTTCACTCTGAATACAATCACTCACATGGCTGTTCACTTAAAATGACACATCAAGGATGTTAAGAGGCTAAAAGCAGGTTTAAAACGTGCCCCGTTTAAGTCAACAGGGTGTAAATTTTAAAAAGAGGATAACACTGTGTAGGAAACACCGATTTTTGTCGTTGTTCTCTGTACTGACAGCACTCCAAATTTATAAAAAAAATGAGCTCAATGTTAAAATTGACCGGAGTTCTCCTTTAAAAGGAGGGCAGTAATGGGGAGCTAAGAGAAGGAAATATTCCAGGTGCAGTTATTTTTGTACAATTTAAGACCATTTTGTACAGTTTCAGGCAATATGGGTGAATGGAAGCACACAGGAAGTGCCATCTGAAGTGGAGTACATTTTCATTGCAAATGCCTTAATTGGTTGCCGATGATATACTGAAAGAATTGTCATAATTGGAGTAATGTCTGGGTATACTCAATATCATTGTAGTGAAATGAACAGTATTCTGAAGTTCTGAAGGCAGAGTTTGTGTCCTCATAATGAGTCTATAGGAAGGGCTGCAGGTGTCAGAGCTGTGTCTTATTCAACTTCACATTCCCACATGAATCATTTTTGTCGTACATCCTCTACCTCCTAACCTAGCTCTTTCTTATACACCTCTCCCTCCACCATCTCACTCTCTCTTCCTGTCTGTATCGGAGTTATAGACCAGATTTGAGTCTCTAGAGTGAAATCTAAGTCTACTACTGTCATAAATCTAAGCTACTGTCATTTCAAACCCTGTGATAACTAGACTCAAGGCTGCCCATGAAGAGCTCAGGGGAACTGGATAGCGTGGACTGTTCTCTCTCTCTCTCTCTCTCTCTCTCTCCTCTCTCTCTCTCTCTCTCTCTCTCTCTCTCTCTCTCTCTCCTCTCTCTCCTCTCTCTCTCTCTCCTCTCTCTCTTCTCTCTCTCTCTCCTCTCTCTCTCTCTCTCTCTCTCTCTCTCTCTCTCTCTCTCTCTCTCCTCTCTCTCTCCATTCATTCTCTACTGTGAGATGAGCCCACGCTCTTTGTCATAAAGCAGAGCTGTGTTGTTGTCTTGACTACATTGCTCTGAGCTTCAGTCAGGCTGCTGGGAATTGGGGAATAGTTGTCTTGGCTGTTCCAAGGTCAGGCCTCTCAACATGACAGTTACTGGCTTCCTACAAGCAGGGAAATCAATACTTTCGGACTGTGGCTGTGCCCTCAGTGTACAACAACACCATTCCTTGACATCTGGCATGTCTCCAGCCGATGTCAGACAATCAAAACTCTATGTGACACACATTCAGTTCACATATCTGACTCTCCCTTCCTCTTTTGCCTATTATCTCTGACTCAAGTCTCATATCCCTCAATTTTTGTTAAATTTCTGTTTCACATATGGGGAACAAAAAAATGTGTTACACTATTAATGTTTACATGCAGCCAAATAGTACATTAGTAATCGAATTGGTGGCTCAATCCGACTGAAAATATTTAATGTAAAAACCTCAATTCATCAATTTAGCTTGTTCTGAATTCAATTTTGAACAGATTGGAAGAGGTAGTGATGGTGGTGTAGAGGTGGTGTAAACAGAACTTTTAGAATCAGAATGCATATACTTATTGTGTACATATATGTGTGCGTGTGAGTGAAATAGCAGCTATCTATTCAATTGCCCTATTAATCTTAAATGCAATAGATTAAAAGAAGAAGAAGAAGAAGAAGAAGAAGAAGAAGAAGAAGAAGAAGAAGAAGAAGAAGAAGAAGAGAAGAAGAAGAAGAAGAAGAAGAAGAAGAAAAGAAGAAGAAGAAGAAGAAGAAGAAGAAGAAGACAATCCAAGTTGACAATCCAAAATAAAATACTGCAATGGCGTTCTATTTTTCTATCACTTTCTTTCCCCAGCAAAGGGGTAAGCCAAGAATCGACCAAAATGTCGGTTGCTTATGGACACACTGAGTAGAGCTTCTGTGACTCTGATCCTATCAAGAAAGGGTCAGACTCTCATCCCTTCCAATAAACATTAAGCTTGCAATTCATTTCTCTCCAGTTGCCTACAGAAAATGCATCAAATAAAACAGCCACTTTAATGAATTGGATATTGAACCATTCATTAAAAAATTCAAATTCACTTAAGTCAGCATAGGACACAATGAGACTGTAACCTGGGCTTTTCCAGCCTATAGGCTCTTAAATCCAACAGGGACATTAAAAATCACTCCATGGGGTTAACCCTTAAACTGCCTGTCTATTAACCATGGTTAGTCTTTGCTATACAAAACAGAAAAACATTTCCTCAAGTATGGTTTCAATAATGAAGACATAAGGATTCACTTTTGAAAAATAATTTTGCCAAGGACTCTTCCATTGGTGAAGCACAGACTTAATTGGACTTGTATTTGTAACCCACTGATGGGGGTGGATTGAAATCCACTGCTGCTTCAATGTATATGTAATGATGAGTAATTATAATCAAATTATTAATCAATATTTTTCTTTCTAAATATTAAATGAGTTGAATGATTTCTCTAGGCTTCTGAGATTTCACTTTGTTATAGAAGTTACCAGTATAATCACTGAAATATTCTTTTCATGTATTCTTTAATGTATGTATTTGATATCTGAATGCAGTAAAAGTGCTTGCTTATTTATCCCAGCTTCCAGAAATGAAATAGGGACATGTTTTGTGTTTGAGAAAGATCTTCAACGTGTTAAAACCTATAGTTTAAGGGACCATTTCTTTGTTAAAGCCTTACTTTCCAGTTAGACTAAAGTTGAGAGAAAGAACGCATGATCTTGTTGTTTTGAGAGGACTCTCATTGTTTATAGTTAGAGCCTGGCAAAATCCAACCTTGGAAAAGCTGTGTGTCGGTGTGTGTGTTAGTCTTCTTGGTTACAGGTTAAGGAACCACTGGCATTATTGGAGATTGAGTGAATTGTTGTTCGAGACATGCTGGCGCTCATCAAACCCAAATCTGCGACCTGGAAGGTCATGACGTGCCTAACTTCAGTGTCCGAATGTGTCATCTGCATAATCGATGGAGATATGCTTCCGTCTATCTGTATATGCGTGGAAAATTACTGTGTTTATCTATTTCTAAGCCAATGAGAACCATTCAACCTGTAAGCAATGACGTAGCTTAGACCTTGAAAATGGTATAACTGCTGTGATCTTTTTAACTGTAAGCGGGGCGGCCTACGAACTCCTGTGTGAGTCTTGAAGCTGACTTCTGCTGATGAAACTGCAAACTATCTTCAGTAAAACTTTTCTTTAATTTTTTATAATTCTGACTCCGGGTCTTCATTCTTCATATCTGGTTCTGGGTCTTTGACTGTAAACCCCTTACACCACCTTCCCTTAACTTCCATCTTCTCAAACAAAAACTTAATTGAGCTGCACATATGTTGCTTAAACAAACATATGTTGCTTCAACATTTATCTTAATAGATAAATATAATACAAGCTTTTTTTTATAAAAGTTTTTGACACTTTAGGATGAAAACAAATCTATTTATGTACAGACTAATGCCTGTTCTTAAAGGGATGGTTCACCCAAAAACTGAAAATTCTGTCATCATTTACTCACCCTAAAATTGTTCTAAACCTGTATGAATTTATTTCTATATTTTGATATAGATATCAAATTAAGATATTTTGATGAATGTTGGTAACCATAGTTGATGGACCTCTTTGACATCTATTGTAAGGAAGAAGAAAAAAATACTATGGAAGTGAATGTGGACCTATCAACTATTTGGTTACAGAAAATATTCAAAATATATTATTTTGTGTTCAGCAGAAGAAAGAAAATCTTACGGATTTGGAACAACTTGAGGGTGAGTAATTTATGAAAGATTATGAAAGATATGCAAAAGATATGCAAAAGATATGTAAAAGATATGCAAAAGATATGCAAAAGATATGAAAGATTATGAAAAAAAAAGGGTTGGGTCGACTATCCCTTTAATGGACTGGTCATACTGTTAAAGCCTTACAGGCTCTTTATGAACATTTTGCTGACAATGGTTTTTAAAATCATCTGGTCTCCTTGTGCATATGACCATAAACCAAACAAAACCCTAATCCTAACCCTTATATTGTAAATAAATGCAGTTACTTAATATTACTCAGTACTTAAATGTATAATTACAGTGTAACAAATGCAGCTTAAAATAAAGTGTAACCAAATTTGGTTATTAATGGTACTGGAAAAAAAGTAAGATTTATTACAGGTGTAAAAATGTTCTTGCATATGTGCATTATTTTGCAGAAACTTGTATCAGTGTGAGTGTACCAAGGACACCATACAGGAACTAAACCCACTCAAAAATTATTAAATGACATATTACACAAAAACCACCAACTGGAAATAAGTGGTCTCACTGAGAAGAAGGGAAAAAAAAGAGAGAGAAAAAAAAAAACATCCATTTCAGTGGAGTGGAAACAAGACACCATAACCTCAAGAAAACTTTGCAATAAATACACTAAATCACAATTGTGTATGTCTGAGAACTGACAACATAATGTTCTTAATTGAGACTGTTTTTGCTATCTATTTTTAAATACATTAGTATATATATATAGTTAATATATATAGTTAACTATATATACATATATAGTTAAATTAATAAGGTTAATATTTTGCATTTATTGATTATGTTGAATAAGAGAGGCTGGTGGTAGGGCTGTCTAGGTTGCTGGTTTTGCAAAAACTTAACTTTTCAATTTGGATTTGTGGCACTCACAAAGACTATTATACCATAGTTTAGACACACACACACACACACACACACACACACACACACAACACACACACACACACACACACACACGTTCCCTTTCAAAGGGAACTCCCGTTGCGTCGAAATTGACGCCATGGGGAACGCGACGCGTTATGATGTCTTGAAGCACATGTAAAATCAGTCCAATGGTGTGGCGGAACGTCAGATGCGGGTGACGTCACGTACCAGGAAGCTATAAAGCCTGCCTGAAAACAGAGCGACAGCTTCTGTGTCTTCAGTAGCGCTTTGTGTGATTGTCCACGTTATTTGGTGTTGTCTGTCTATATATCATTTATAGACAGACATCCCAACCTGCAAGAAGTCATTTCAGGGAGGTATCTTGGTGACCGGATTGTTGACCGGGGGGGGTTGTAGGTTGACTGGATGTTGAGGTGGGGGGGGGGGGGGGGGGGGGAATTGGTAGACTATACTGCGCGCATACATAGCGAGCGCACAGGAGAGCGCGAGAGACACTCGCAAGGTGTGTTTCCCTTTCTGTCGTGTGTGCGCGCGCGCTCTATGTTTGTCATGTGCGCAGTATGTTCTGTCTCGCACGCGCGTTATAGATTCTGGGTGATTTGAACTAATTTGCGGGCAACAGGGAGACGCTATCAATATGGGGAGACTCCCGGAACTTCCGGGAGACTTGGGATGTCTGTATATATATCAGTATGGCGAGCAAGCAGCAGTTTAAACAGTGTGTACATCCCTGCCCGCGTTATTTAACGGGTGGTGATTCTCACGAGCTGTGTGTTGCTTGTTTGGGAGAGGAGCACGCTCAGTCTGCACTGGAGGGTGCGGGCTGTGCGCATTGTGAGGCGCTGCCTTTGCGCTTGCTCCGATCCCGCCTGTCGTTCTTTCGCGAGAACGTTCAGGTTAGCGTTCCCCAGGGCTCTGGTCCTGCCGCTGCCGAGGCACGGCGTCGATTGCAGGCCTGGGGTTCGCAGATGGGTCTTTCAGCGGGGTTTGAGACGGGCTCTGCCTTATCTCAGCCTTCACCTGATCGATCCAGTGCCTCTTCTCGGGGTTTGGAACCGCTTTGCGGTTACTTCCGCCCTGGTTGAGGCACCAATACTACAACTATCCAGTTCTGAGGAGCTGGATGTTGTTAGTATTGATGCTGAGTCTAAGATTTTGCCACCTCAGTCTCATGCTTTTGAAGAGCTATTAGAGGTTGTGACTAGAGAAGTTGAAAGACTGAATATTGAGTGGCCATCTGATAAGCAGGACGTTCATTCTAAAAGTAAGCTCGATGAACGTTTCCTGCCGGCTAGATCACAACCTCAGTGTCGGAGCCTTCCGTTTTTCCCTGATCTTCACACTGAGGTGTCCAGATCGTGGGAGAAACCGGTCTCATATAGAGTTTACAGTGCACAAACATCTCACTACTCATCTATATATAAATATAAAGACCATGGTTATGGAGAAATGCCGAAGGTGGAAGAGACACTTGCTAGTTATCTCTCTCCAGCAACGGCATCTTCTCTTAAGGTTCCGATGTTACCCACTAAGCCCGTCAGAGTCACATCCTCTCTGGTGGGCAAAGCATATTCCGCCGCTGGTCAAGCTGCAGCATGTTTGCATACAATGTCGTTAATGCAAGCATATCAAGCGGAATTATTGGGTGATTTAGATGAGGATGGGGGTATTAATTCTGAGGTTGTGTGTGAATTACGTAGAGCCACAGATTTGTCTCTCAGGGCCACCAAGGAGACGGCTAAATCCATCGGCCGCTCTATGGCAGCCCTGGTGGCCACTGAGAGGCATCTGTGGCTCAACCTCAGTAATATTAAAGAAAAGGAGAAGAGTTTTCTTATGGATGCACCAGTCTCTACTTCAGGTTTATTCGGTGATGCTGTTAACATTGTTGTAGATAAATTCCAAGAATCCTCTAAACAGGCAGCTGCCTTTCAAAAACTCCTCCCCCGCCGTTCTTATCATGAGGCTGCTGAGCGGGAGCAGCCTCACTCATCTAAAAAAGGCTCTTCACATCGTGCCACTCAAAAACAGAGTGTTTCCTCCCGTGCTCCCCCGCAAACAGCTAGGGGACGCGGAGGGCGCTCTCAAACCCAGCAGTCTTCGAAGGGTAGAGCGGATCTGCGGACCGTTATTATCGCCAAGAAGGCTGCGGGGAAAAAGTCCTGACGGTCGAGGGCTCAGGACAATGAGGGTAGTCCCCCCCGAAGGAGTGCGGTCAACACCTCTTTTTACGGTGCCCGTCTCTCTTCGGTGCCCTCAGGGGACCGTTCTGCCAACCCTGCCACCTATGGTGTTTCAGGGCGCAGCGGTCTCCGGCGAGCACTTATCTCAAGGACCACCCGGAATGCCTCAGGATGCCCGCCCCCTCTCAGGAGGGAATCAGAGCAGTCTGTTTAGTCGTTCCCTGCCGGTCCTCCGTTACAGGGCGACGGACTGATTGCTCAACAACAACAAAATCCAGTAGCCAGTCTCGAGAGTCTGGTACCTCTAGTAGAATCTTTGACAGCGTGGAAGCTACTGCCAAATTTTTCTCGTTGGGTCCTGCAGACCATAGAAAAAGGGTATTTAATACAGTTTGGGTCTCGCCCACCCAGGTTTATGGGGGTCCTACCCACAGTGGTGGGCCCCGAGCAGGTTCTGGTTATGGAACAGGAAGTAAAAACTCTGTTAGAGAAAAGGACCATAGAACATGCCCCAGTTCGGGCATTAGATGCCTATGTCCACAGAGCTGCCCTGTGGCTTAAAACTGATCAATTGTCTGTGTGTTTTGGGGCCCCTGGGAAAGGGTCCTCTGCATCTAAGCAAAGAATGAGCAAGTGGGTGGTTGAGGCCATTTCACTTGCTTATGAGGCGGCTGGACAGCCCTCTCTTTTGGCTGTCCGGTCTCACTCTACTAGGAGTATGGCGGCCTCTAAGGCCCTTTTATCAGGAGTTTCCATTCAGGGCGTTTGTGATGCGGCAGGCTGGTCCTCACCGCACACCTTCGTCAGGTTTTACTCTCTGGACCTGGACTCTACACCAGGGTCTCAGGTTTTGTCTTCTTAGTGCTGCTCACTCGATTACACACAAGACAGACATCTCGTAGCTATGGTGGCGTTGGTATAGACGTTCCCCATGGCGTCAATTTTGACGCAACGGGAGTTCCCTTTGAAAGGGAACGCCTTGGTTACAACTGTAACCTCGGTTCCCTGAAAGAGGGAACGAGCGTTGCGTCGTCTTGCCATATCTCCTTCATGCCTGTCAGCGACTACTTCAGACTTTACGAAGCTGTCGCTCTCTATTTTCAGGCAGGCTTTATAGCTTCCTGGTACGTGATGTCACCCACATCTGACGTTCCGCCACACCATTGGACTGATTTTACATGTGCTTCAAGACATCATAACGCGTCGCGTTCCCCATGGCGTCAATTTCGACGCAACGCTCGCTCCCTCTTTCAGGGAACCGAGGTTACAGTTGTAACCAAGGCGTTTGGTTTCCATGTTGTATGGGGACATTCCATAGACAATGATTTTTGTACTGTATAAACTGTATATTCTATCCCCTATACCTAAACCTACCCACCACAGGAAACTTTCTGCATTTTTTTAGATTTTCAAAAATTATCACTTAATATGATTTATAAGCTGTTTTTCTCATGGAGACCAAAAAAATTTTCTAGAGGGACAAGGAGTTTGGATATTGCTATCTTTGTGGGAACATTTTGTCCCCATAACGTAGGGTATAACTAAACACCACACACACACACACACACACACACACACACACACACACACACACACACACACACACACACACACACACACACACACACACACACACACACACACACACACACACACACACACACACACACACAAGCTAATTCACTCACACAAGCTAACTCACTCACACAAGTATTCAAATGCATACTCTCTTTCTAACCGTTCACATTCCTTTCTCTTTTTTTTCTCATACACATACATTCATCAACTGTCCTTTACGGCCCCTCATCTGTTTCCATTTTTCTTGCAAATGCTCAGGTTTTATTGCCTCAGTTTAGTATTTCATGGCAGATTTACCCAGTGGTTTGGTCCTTCACCAACTATAGCTCTAATGACGGCATATCTCTTGTAAATTGTGGCGTACCAATAATCTTCAGCTCAAAGGGACTTTTACCCCCCACCCACCCCCAAACACGCACACTCTCACTAAAACAAACACACACACACACACACACACACAACACACACACACACACACACACACACACACACACACACACACACACACACACACACACACACACACACACACACACACAACTCAGAGGTGGCCTTGCTTGCATTTTTGCCCTTTTCAAAGAAACACCTACTTTTTCCTGCCCTGTACAGGCCACACAGTATGGGCCACTAGAAATGTTATGAATATAATGCGAGAAAGATGAATTTTGTCAGGGACAGAGCAAGCTGAAAGCTGATAAGTTTTACATATCATTTGACAATAGTGCAAAAAGACATTTTGTCAGATGTCATTCTAGTGATGTCTGTTTTACTAAGAAAAGAATAAGTCACCCCAAGAAGTAAATAGAATTTGAACAATTGGAGCTGTTTATTGAGATATTACTTAGGATCACATGCATTGTAAAATGATACTTTTTTGACACTTTATTTTTAAATTGACTTTAAATTGTTATTAAAAATAAAAAATATTTTCAGGTTGAAAGGTGAAAATTTCATGCCCTCCATTCCATTCTTTTATTAGAATTACATTACCTATTGAATTCTCTTCTAACTTGTAATGTTACTTGTACGTCATACAAGTCATATGCTTAAAAAAAACAATGATGGGGAAACAGACAGGATAATTGTTTAACATGACATTTCTGTCATGATTCTGCCTTAGTGTTCTTGATTTTCCCTGGTCGTGAGGCAGGATCATGACAGAATCATGTTTTGTGTACAAGCGCATGGTCTGTTATTTGGGCCATGTGCTTGTGTTGTCTAGTTATGTAACTCCGCCCTCTTGTTACCCTCCTCTTGTCATTATTGTCTAGTCAGTTTCACCTGTCCTCGTCATTAGTGTTCCCTATAGACCCTTTTACTGTTTGTACACAATGATGACGTGGCAACGTATGCGCGCGCATATTGGCAACGGAAGTATGGCAAGAATCAGCCCATATAAAGTGGGCGCTGCAGACGCAAGCATTTTTTTTATTATATCCTCGCTCCAGTCAACACGTTTAATCGCCTGCAGCCACAGGCGCCGCCGGTTCTTCTGAAACGGCCGTGATTCTCCTGTCGGAATCCTAAAACTTAAGCCCCTTGGTGGAATATCGATTAGTGCAACCGTAAACGCAACAACCATATATTTTGATGCTGGGAAATCGTTTTGATAAACTTTTGGAGTTGCTAACACATTAAAGCCAGTGGGAAACAACACCACTTCCGTTGCCAAAATGCGCGCGCAACCATGTGATCACGTGGGCTGTAAAAGGGTCTATATAATCCCCTTGTGTTTGCTGTCCTGTGTCGGTTCATTGTTTGACATTGTCATATGTTGTGTGAGTCTAGCCGTGAGTAATCTGTTGAGAGTTTTGTCTTCAAGAAGTGACTGTTCCTGTCGTAGCTGTTAAGTTTACTGTCTGAGTGTTAGCCTTGTACTGTCCTGTTTTGCCCCATCGTGGGTTTTTGTTTTCTGTTTTTGTCCTTTAAATAAATCCTGTGAAAGTCATTTGCTGTCTGCTATTGGGTTCATCCTCCTTTCACATAACAATTTCCTAATGCCTCATGTGCCCTGAGCAGCACTGCATCAAAATGATGCATTTTTCTATTTTTTCAACTTTTTCCAAGTTTCAATCAACCAAGTACTATTACTATATAATCCTCTACAAGTCTTAAGCCATTAACGTATACTTTTTCTGGACAACTGGACAACTTATGTCTGGTCAATATTCACCAGCACTCCCCACTAGTCATAAATGGTCCTTTGAGTCTGATTTGAGGAGCTATCATAAGACCGATGTATCAGAGTGATCTAGATCCTAGATCTGACCGTCCTGATCCCACAGTCAGACCCAGACGAAATCGAACAGTGCCTCTCCCTAGTTACTTGTCAAACTTTGATATCACTGATCGTCACCAGAGGCTACAGTCACGACAAAGATTAGATACTTCCCCTGAGATGAGTGACAATTCCAAATCGCGAGGAGCGGCAACACCTAACCTAAGTTGCGGAAGGAGACTGCCACATCATTCCTATGAGCAGATAAGGAAACTGGAGGAGAGGAATGAGGCTCTGGAAGCACAGCTGAACAGACTTGCAGTGAGTGATCGGTCTAGTCACCACCAACAGAGTACCCTGTTCCTCAATTCTGTGCCTCAACACAAGCTGCCTCAAAGATTGAGTAACAGAGATTCAGACTTAGAGACGACTTAGAACAGAGGCTTCAGAGGCTGAAGATGATGTCACGGCTGACTCACGCCCGACCCACACAGCGCCAGGCCTTCCCCCAGAGATCTTAAGAAGTGGCTAGCTTGACCAAGTAGCATGTTCATCCCAGTCAAAAGAGTACCTATAGGGTACAAACTTTGTTAAGCCATATCCAAGAAAGTTCTTACAGCTGTGCATCGGTTTGGAAAACATCCTGCCAGCAGATGCTAGAGAGAGATTCAAGTACCAGATTCTCGTCAGTTGCCTGAAGTTAGAGGAATCACTTTTGATTGCAGACTCCTATTGCAACTCGTGCAACTCTATTGCTGCAGCACAATCTGCTGAATTGTTTTCAATGATTAGTTTGTCCAGCCCCAACAAGAACACATACACACCTTGCTAGATTTATCAGCTGGGTTCAGAGTTCGAGCTGCAAGTTCAAGATAGCACCAGGTTATATCCCCCAGCAAGAAAGCCAGTACCCACAGACAAGAGGGGACACCAGAGAGACTAATGCCACAAGCATATACCTTGGTACAGAGAAAGACAGCGGTGACATGCTTGTTAAAGCTTGTGAAACAATTCCCTAATATTAACTATAATTTGGTGCTGCAATGATTCTCCCATCGCGACGATAACTGACCTTCTCATCTGAGCTGCTTCAGCACTCAAACTAAATGTTTAAATCAAGGCAGGCAGGATTTTTGTTCACAGAAGCGCGAGCCGAGCGCGAATCCCAAAGCGACGCTTCACTTCAGTTAATAGCCTAATCATACAGCGGGATAAGATGAAGTAGCTAAATAAACCACCTTTTTTTTTTGTCAATAGAAGTTTTAAATGACCGACAGAATTAATCAGTTTGATCAAAGACAGTGGAAATTATAAGATCAATTTAACAACACAAGCACCCTATTAACCCTTTAAGACCGACGGGAGCGTCGGCGCTCCCGTTTGCGTGTGTCTGTTTAAAAGCCTATAGAAACTGAAACCAAATGGCTAGCTCAATCATTCTTTTTGCATACAAAACCAGAGATGTAACATGTTCAGATCAAGCCTCCAACATGCCCATGTTGCGTTGTTTTCACCCTCTAATCAGTCTGTACAAACTGCGTAATATTCGTTTACAAAAAACAACAACACAAAAATGCATTGTACGTCTTTCCACACATGTTCTGTAGATCTGCGATTGATATTTACGTCTTCCGATGACTCATTGACGTATCACGTTCTGTGCACTATGACCCCCGGGTGTGTCACATGTTGTGACGTCACACGCTGCGTCATTTGACCATGCGTTTGACTCCCGTTTGACTCCCATTTGCTATATGTTCCTTATATCGTTATTGTCTTTTTACCATCGCTTTATTTTATTATTTCTTTCTCCTTTAGACGTTCACAAATACAAGGACATTCACACACACACACACGCGCGCGAGCGCGGGCGCGCGCGCACGCACGCAGCGTTATGTCTAAACGAAAGTACACGCCTTTTTTTTGAATGAGTGTAAAAATGAGTGTATCTTAAAAAATAATTTATGTAAACAGTTCAAATCAATTCTGTATAGTTTTAAATTGTTTTGTGCACGTTTTTCTCATTGACAAGTTTGAAGTTCATTTATTCATTTTTTGTATTGAAGAAAATATGTAAAAAAAAAATCTTTTTGTTTATTGCACTTTTGAGATATTTATATAGTTACTATTGATTTATTACAAACATAGCCTTCAAACTGGGAGAGTAAGGATTATTTTGATGTATGGCATATGAAAATGACAGCACAGCATGTAAAAATACAAAGATATACTCTGGTGGAATTGTTCTATGGCAGGTCATAAAGGGTTAAATATATTGGCATTATTATTGTATAAATATATTTGTATAACATTACTTTGAATGTGTTGTATCACTTCGCTTGTCTGTGTTTGCGCAACTTGCATCATTAAGCCAGAAGGCGGCGACAAGTGACTATCTTTATGAGTGAGCAATTGAACCATTGATTAAATGAACAGATTAGTCCAAAAACATTGATTAATTTAGGAAAGAAAAAGAAGCTGAAACTGATCTTTGATGCTCATACTAATTGCTCATATGCCTCTGGACACAGAAGGATTGCATTGGCGTTTGTTTGAAATGTAACATATTATATGCAAAATAACCCTTGAATAATTTCTTATTTAAGGCCATTCCCGTTTTGAATATGTGATTGTGCATTGTCAACAATAAGCATAAACATTCTGCATTTCCATTTTGTAGAGTGGATCATTCATTGCGACATTTAAACGGATCAAATACTTTATGCTACTGTCCACCGAGATGCTTTTAAAGCTACTGTTGTCCATTTTTTTGACCTTTAAAACACCTTAAAATGCTCATGTCGAGACCAGGAAAATCAAAATTTTCTAATTTATTGGAACTCTGTATTTATAAAATCCTCCGTATGACCCTGATATGCAAGTATACTAGTAATACTAGTAAGATTAGTATACTAATACTAGTAAGATTAGTATACTAATACTAATAGCGTTCATCCTTTGCTGGGACGCTTAAAAAAATTTGGGGCATAAATTTAGAGTATACCCACTTCTCCAGGCACCACTACATCACTGCTCAACAGAGATCCTAAAATGCAGTGAATACAATCACACAAGAGAGGTTGGTGTTGTGGAAAAGCCCACCAGGCCACACAGTGTAACTCAAGCAAGAGTTGCAATTGTCGACACTTGTACATCTTCCACAAGGTTAACAAGCCCTTGCAGAAGGTCAAACCTTCTGAGAGCTTCTTAGTGAACACAACCTCAGAGAAGGTGTACCTAAATTGGTCAAATGAAAGCCAACAAGTCTTTTTGAAGATCTTTAAAATACTTTTGAGAAATGGCAACCACTGCTTAGAGACTTACACCCTATTGAATGACAGGTCCGAACGCATCACCTTCATTTGGCGGCCAAGCAGTTTGGATTGACTGGTTGAACAAAAGAGTTTGTCTAATGAACAGTCAGACAAGACCTCCACATCCAGTGAGGTGCTTCAGTGACCTTCACAGTGTTGCCAGCATCCCATCTCAATACTTATTTCAGAACTTGCAAAATATTCACAGTAGAGGCACTAGGATTAGCCTAGCATGCATATACAGTTGATGAGTTACAGCATAAAATACCATCATCTACAGGTTCTACACCTGCCACAGATTGAATCTGTCCAACCACTCCTCCTCATAGGGTTGGATTACCCTCACCTCATTACCCCAGTAGAGCCAGTCCGTCTAGGCACACCAAACAGTTCACCTGCTATCAAGACCCGACTGGGTGGAACCCAGTATATGTGCTTCCTTACTGCATGAGAAGCTCACTACACAACATGTCGGTGCGATCGATGCTTGCGGGGGCCTCTGCTGACACTAGTGAAAGTTTTTCAGTAATACAAATAGTTTTGTCCCTGCCCTGTAAAGCACATGGGCGAAAATATTTTTAGAACCGCCACTTTCTACAGGACACTAGAAAGTGCTGTGGGAACAGCCAACGGAAAGACCTAAACTGGCTAAGCAAGCTCAGACTGCTACGCAGAGGCTGTACAGAGGCGACCCCAGATTTGCTTAGAGTCACCACGGTGAGGAAGCACTACTGCCGATGCTGCGATCTGTGGAAATCTCTACAGCATGGAGTAAGGGACTGTTGCGTCTTCGTTTTCACAGAGCATGGCTAGAAGAAAAAATACCAGACTCTGAAATTGAGCAAGCGTGGCTAACAGTCTACAGAGCGGACAAAGTGACATCAACATCAGGTAAGCTCAGAGGATGAGGCCTGGCTATTTACACAAACAATTCGTTGTGCTGTGATGCTGTGCTGTGTCATGACTGTGAAATGCAGACCTTTTTATTTCCCACGTGAACTGGCACCAATTTTCATCACTGCAGTGTATGTTCCCCAAATGCAGATGTAAAGCAAGCGATGGGAGAACTTTACAAAAGCTACAGACAGTCCATCCTGATGCATTTTATATTGTTTCTGGGGACTAAAACAAGGCTAACCTTAAATCTGTTCTGCCTCATTTCTACTAACATGTAACATGTGCAACAAGAGGGAATACTACATTGGATCTTTATACACAAATATCAAGAATGCATACACAGTAGCCCCTTTATCTCACATTGGCAGCTCTGATCACCTGACTATTCTGCTGGAGCCTACATACAGGCCAAGATTGAGACAAGAACCACCAGTAGTCAAGGACATTCGAGTGTTGCCAAAGGAGATGTTTCCATCATTACAGGGCTGCATTTAGAGTACACAATGGAGAATATTCAAGGAGGCAGCAACATCGGAATATACAGATATTGTGTTGGGATTCATTAGCAAATGCATTGATGATGTGACTGTTTCAAAAACTGTCAAGCGGCATCTCACTGATAAGTCTTGGCTTACGTCAAAGGTTCGCTTCTTGCTGAGGCTTTGTGATGCTACATTCAGCTCTGATGACACTGAAGTGAACAATATAGCAAGGAGCAGCCAAAAAATAGGAATTAGAGAGGCTAAAAGATTGTATGGGAAAAAGTTGTCAAGCTATTTCACTGACTCCAAAGACACAAGGCGCTTATGGCTGCTTCCAGACAGCTACAGGCTACAATCCTACTGTATGGGGGATGGACAATGACCCCTACCAACCAGTTAACCTCAACATCCAATTCTCTCAGTTTGAGATCACAGACAACAGAGCAACACAAAGGTGGGCACTGCCTCCCACCAACCAGGCATTCCAGCTGATGGCAGACAGCGTGAAGAGAGTCTTATCCAACATCAACCTTTGTAAGGCTGCTGGTCCAGATCACATCCCAGGTTGTGTGCTGAAAGAATGTGCACAGTAGCTGATGTCTTCATGGGGCATATTTAACATCTCCCTCAGCCAAGCCAGAGTGCCCATCTGTTTTAAAAGCGCCACCATAATACCTATGCCAAATAAACCAAATCCAGCCTACATAAATGACTACCATCCTGTAGACACGACCCATATAGCCATGAGATGCGTGGAGCAGCTTGTAATGAATCACATTAAGTCATTCCTCCCAACCAGATTGGACCCATTGCAGTTCACATTTAAAGCAAACCTGTCTATGAAGGATACCCTATCTACTCTTCTCTACCTCACTCTTCTCTACCTCACTCTGACACATCTGGAAAACAGGAACATTTACGCCATGATCCTGTTAATTGATTTCAACTCAGCATTTAAAATAATCGTGTCACAACAGCTTTGTTGTTGCTGGGTGTGGATCCTGGCATGTCCAGGTGGATTTTGGACTTTTTGACAGAGAGACGGCAGACAGTCAGAGTAGGTAGCGTAATATCTAAGACGACCACGGTGAGCACAGGATCACCACAAGGGTGTGTACTTTACTGTTTACATTACGTATGCATGCCTGTTCTGCTAGTTTCAAGACCAACCACATCATAAAGTCACTGCATGAGTCCAAGACTACTAGAGTTACAGTGGATGGAGTATTCTGATATGCTTGTTACGAGTTAAACATCTAAATGCATCTCTTATGAGCCTCCCCAGATAACACTCTGCATTGTCTCCAAGGAATAGAGAGACTATTAGCCCGAGAACCAGCACAAGCAGCAGCCTTCCAGATGGAGATCAAGTTAGAGGAGGCAGGATACGTACAAATGATACATCCAGACCAAATGTATGAAGCTGAAGAGATGTGGTATATCCCCCACCAGATGACACAGAATAACAGCAAGAAGAGTTGTCTTAAACGGTTTATTCCAACATGGAGGTAAAGAAGTCAACCAATTGCTCCTCCCTGGTCCCAAACCGGGCCCTTCCCTGATCTCTAACACCGAGGAGTGACATGTAGAGGCATGTTTTCTCAGTTGCCATGCTCAGTCTTCGAGGAGCTTTCTTGACTGCCCATTCCAGAGTTTCCCCAATTAAGCAACAGTCCATATCTCATCTTGAGTTGCGCGCTCCTCTAACAGGAGCGCAACTAGCCAAGTTATTGAATTCAGAATTCAGAACTCAGTGTTCCCATCCATCAAGTCACGCTCTGGTCAGATTCTGTTACCGTGCTGGCATGGTTTCAAGCTGACTTAAAGTCTTTGTTGGCATGAGAGTAGCAGAAACACAGGAACTCACAGACACAGAGGCCTGGTATTATGTCGATTCCAAGTCTAATCCTGCCAAAGTCAAGACTAGGGGCAAGATGTTAGCTGAGGTAGCCAAGCCAAGCCGATGGAATCAAGGCCCATTGTTCCTCTTCCTGCCCCCAGATCAGTGGCCTCAGAGTTCTACCTACTGAAAATGCTGAACTGAAACAAATCACATTTTGTGGACTTATAGTTCCTATTACCAACCCAACTTATAGTTCCTATTACCAACCCAAGCCTGACTGATTACCGCGGCTACCCAAGTTACCAAGTCGAGATGGCTTATCTTAATTCAGGTAAACCTCAACCAAGGAACAGTCATATCCGATGTACAGAGTATTACAGTACTACACACCTCATCAGAGTTGGCGGTCGTCACAGATGGACATAGCAGTTAGAAGAATCATCCACCATTCACCCCATAGTTCTTAACCTTAAGCATCCCCTAAACATCCAGGCATTTGACAAAATTCTTCACCATCCAGGAGCAGAGATGGTGTTTGCTGAAGTGTGCCGCAAGTTCAGCTATTAGCAGTCAGCTATTAGCAGACCACTTATGGAGACTTTGTCTGTAACAATCTCCCAGAAATTAAAGCTTTAGCGTAAATTCTGCCGAGAAGACTCAATTGTTATGTCACTTATTACCTTCTCATCTATTTAATTGTGTTCTAATTAATTTCGTATAAAAGATCGGTACTTTCACATGTCTGAGTTTGCAGATGCTGACGCCTACATTCACCTCCATCCTCCCCACCACCACCAGGATGGACCCTTCCCATACCTCCCAGGGGGTCGGCTGCACCCCTGCCTTTGTCTTCAGGCAGGAAATGCAGATTCAATACCCTCGGATTGCGAGCTACGGACGGGGCCTATGCCAATCTCCATACTTGCTTGCTTGGCTGTTAATAAATGTATGCTTGTTACGTTATTTTACCTCCCGAGTCATTCTGGTAGAACTACAAGTCTGCCAGAAGTTGCACAGAGAGGCAGAGAACCTGCAGCCTGGCACGGTTGTCATGATTGTTGATCATCAATTACCCCAAGCTTTAGGGCGAGGTGGACAAGTAACGAGAGTTTTCCCCAGAGAAGATGGGAGATCAGGAAGTCAAAAAACAAAATTTATATTCATCCCATCACCAGCCAGCTCTACCTGAGTGAGTTTCCTTTAGTACTTTCCCTTCCTTGATACAGCCTTTTCTGAGATGACAAAAATGGGGGTGGCTATAGAAAATGCCTGCTATGCAGTAATAGAATAGAGACATTAGCACCACACTGTGACTTTAAGACGCAGTACACTGACGACTCAGCATTTGCCATTAAAGTCCTTTCTGGGTGGAGTTTGCATGTTCTCCCTGTGTCTGTGTGGGTTTCCTCCGGGTGATCTGGTTTCCCCCACAGTCCAAAGACATGCAGCTTAGGTGGATTGGATATGCCAAATAACCATAGGAATGTGTGTGTGTGTGTGTGTGTGTGTGTGTGTGTGTGTGTGTGTGTGTGTGTGTGTGTGTGTGTGTGTGTGTGTGTGTGTGTGTGTGTGTGTGTGTGTGTGTGTGTGTGTGTGTGTGTGTGTGTGTGTGTGTGTGTGTGTGTGTGTGTGTGTGTGTGTGGTGTACTAGTCTACTCACAGTTGGGCTGTATTCTTATAAGAAACACACTAATGTCTCTAAACACACACTTCTTCTAAGAAACACACTATTGTATTATCCAGACTGCAGTATTTTTTAAAGAATCTGAACTGTCACTTGCCCGTATACGGGCAAACTAAATTTACTTCACTATATTACTATTAAATCCTAATCTAGTCATGACAAACTATATATCGTTGGAAAGCTCTAAGTCTCCTAAATAGATATATTAGCGTTGCTTTTTTCTTACAAATTACTAATGAACAGTAATATATGAATTTATGACAAGAGTGCGCCTTAAAAAATCGACGTCATTACAGGAGTTTCTGACCTTTGTCACAAAAAGTCGACGCACACACTTTTAATAATTGAAACTTTGGTTTTTAGTGCTAAAAGTTCATTATAAAACATAATCTAGTATTTGTCATGAAAAAAAGATAAAATTATATTTTAAAAAGTAAAGTAAGAGTCCTCTAAAAAGTATAATATATATTATATATTTTTATTATTATTATATCACATATTTTAGTAGTTATCATAAATTAGGTATCATTTGAAAGCTTACGAACTCAGAATTCATCCTGTGAAAACCGTTTTGAAATTGGACGTTGCGTTACCATAGAAACGGTATTTTTTATTAGGCCCCTCCCCTTTTGGGCATCATCTTTCATAATTTATCATCAAAACTTTTTCTAATCTTGACAAAACACATATTGTCAGAAAGGTCTGAGTCTCAAGGTTCCATATTTAGTGATAGGAGTGATATTCGGATAGAAATGTATTACTTTTTTATGGCAGAATGCATACAATTAAATTCAATGGAATTCAATGGCACCCGGTGGCTATTTTTGGTATAACGCCTAAACAAAATCTCATGGGAACTTCAATTTTTGTGATATCAACTTTAAATTTGGAACACAACTTGGTTAGATATATAGCTTTCATTTTATAGTAATTTTATAGTAAAACATATTTTGTAAAATATTTATTTTATATAAAAAAAATATTAATAAACTATATTTGATTTACTGTAAATTATAACTTCCATAACTTTTTCATACTTTAATTTTTTGAAGTGCTTTCACTTCAGTAATAATCTGCTGATTGTTTTCTTTAAAACAAGACCAAACTTAGGTCTATATTCCAAAGCATTCTTGAATTACAACCATTTAAGTTTGTATAGTGCATTTTAATGTCAATTATCAAAAGGGGGGTGACAGGTAAAGGGTTAAGATGTGAGAACGCAAATGTGTCATGCTCACACTTGCACTTTATTTTTATTGTTTTACAGCTGTCAAAAAATATGCGGTCACAAAACCAAACCTCTTTTGTCACCCAACAATTGCAATGGGTAATTGTCTCTAAACAGGCATATTAAATCATGATGCTCTGAAATTATTTCATCACAATCAATGACAGCCACTGAACATCCATATGACACGCTGCCAGATGTTCAGGGACTGCAGAGTATCTCTCTCTCTCTCACTTGCTTTGCATGCTGGGAGTCAGGGTTGTGTGAGACGAAGTGAGAGGAGCATTTGGGGAAACTTAATTTTTTTTCTTAAAGGTGCATTGCGCAACTTTTCATGTTAAAAATACCTTTTCTATCGTATACATGCTTAAAGAACTGCCTGATGGGATGAATGAGCCCTTCTCTGCTCACTGAGATTGCCTCAATAATCCTGTACAGTAAAATATATAAGAGGGATTCGGGCTCGAATCTGAGACTGGGCGTGACGTCATGCACGTTCACGCTCACCAGGCGATGTCTCGCAGCAGGTTTGTTATTGTTAGCCGCCATTCTCGTATCAGTGAAGACAACTGAGCGACAAAACTTTAGTCAACTTTAAACTACTTCAAAAGTGGAAGATGGATTCAAGAGAGGCTTGTATTCCAAAACCCCAACGCAAACTCCACGTAAGACAAAGAAAACTTTTGTCTAGTTATTGACCAAAAGGGCAAAATTGGAGTCAGACAGGCGTCGGAATAAGACGAGTCAGCATCGGGAAGGCTTTCAACAAATGGATAGATCTCCGGTGTGCTCTAGGACTCAAACTGGATCCTCAGTTGGCTTTTTTCTTGATAAAACGGTAAGATATACCCCAGTCTCTAATGTCTGATACGGCAAATCTATGACAACAAATGACGATACGTAAATGCTTTATTGTAGCAGGCTAGCAGCTAATGCTTTAGCGTAAGCTAGATAAATGTACAATCAGAATTGATTTTACTACCATTGTCAGTGAACAGGTTCATAAACTAGGAATTGTCTTTGGAAGAATCGTACAACATGAAACATAAAACATGTCCCATAAAAGATATAACTATGTTTTTGTGTATGGCCTACCGGTAACGTTAGCCGTGTGTCCTTTGCCTGCGCTCTGCTCTTCTTCTTCCAGCATATTACTTAAGATTATATTACGCTGGAGCCTTCGTCTTCTGTGTTTCTCTGAACAGAACTCAAGCATAGTCTTTAAACGCCGCCGTTCGTACTCCGTTATTAAGGTCCCGGCGAGGCAGAACAGGAACATTGCGATAGCCTCCTCCATGCTGGTTTGTTGTTGTATGTGGCGCCGCCGCCGCCGTGCTTGCGTCACTCTCTTACCCCTCGGTTCCCATGGCCACTGGCCAGTGCGACCGCAAACAGCAAAACCGAGTTTGGGGGAGAGTAGTTTCTTAGAACTGTTTAGAAGTGGACAGTTCCTATAACTAATTTCCTGTAACTACTTGGTCGGAAAGCTGCTATAGTGTCATTTGATTGTTTATTACCTGGAGACATTTGAGTGTAGGCTACTTTGTTGACCAACTGTATATGGCATGATTATTATTTTGAGCTTCTACAAAGTAATAACTTATATTGTTCATGAACGTGTTTCCATAATAATACAATCATAAGTGGATACAGTAAACACATAAAACAGTTCAACATGGAGATAGATGGAAACAAAAACCGAAGTTTTCTTTTACCCCCGTTTTCCCCTCACACACAAGTGTGTAATTTACTCAAATGCATTTCCTTATATATATTAAAAATGACTTGCAGATTTATAACTTTATTACATCTGAAGACAGTATGACTGTAAACAAAGATGTGTGCGGCTGATGCTGCTTTGGTTATGAACAGCTCGTGCTCGTGCAAGCGTGCGTGTGCGTGTGCGTGTGCGTGTGCTCCATGAGCGTGCACATCTCTGGTTGCTGTTTCGCTTGTCGCCAGAGGGGCCGTAGTTCTGCAAAAACTCAGAAACCTGCGTTATGCACCTTTAATATTCTATATTTTATATATATATATATATATATATATATATATATATATATATATATATATATATATATATATATATATATATATATATATATATACTTTTGTTTCCTCCTAAAAAGTTTATCTACAAGAAAAACGTAGTAATAATCACCGGGTATTTCTTTTTCTTTTTGTCTCGGGGCGGAGGGCAGGGATGGAAGGTTCATCTCTGTCGCTCCACCATTGAGTCAGGTGTGTGCGGGACATAAGCGCAGCAGTTGAGGACGTGCTTGTGGCAACTGGAGAACAGAAAGGATTTAGAAACGTTGTATCCACATCCAGAATGAACAAGGCCATGATGATTTTCCTAAAGGATCAAAGTTTTGTGAGTCAGCTGATTGTGAGCAGTGTTTTTGTAAGTGGAGCATTTGTTTCACAGTCAACTAAAGTTACAATATCCACCGTATTATCTTATGTGTGCATTGAACTACAGAGGTTTGGAAAAAATGGCAAGTGGGATAAAATTCATTCCTCTTGGTTGGAAACATGGATGGAAGTGGAAGTGTTAGAACATGTTGTCTTATGGATGACAGGTCTTTATGTTTCTAGAATCACCAACATTAGATGTCTCATTCCGAGACACCTATGCAAGTACCAACAATTTGAAGTGTTTAGAATGTGGCGGTATTGGGCATAAAAAATGGCATAAAATGCAAGCAGAAAGCAATGCTAATAAAGCAAATAAACTTAAATTGTAGGACGGTGGTGAAGTGGCAGATAAAGTGTAACCCCTCCACCCGCTCCGAGCGGGCCTCGAATCCGGGTCTCTGGCATGAGAGTCAGGCGCTCTAACAAGGAGGCTAAAGACTGCAGCCTCTAGCATCTGTCGATAGAGCGCCTATTGAGATCAGAGGAGTGAGGTTTACTCGCACAGCAACTACTAGCTGGCCTCCGTTACAAAAGCAAAGATCAGTGAAAAAGACGAGTGAGCAGTACCAGACTAATATCTGGACTACTCGTGAAAAAAGTGACTCAACTAAAAATATAGGACAAAAGTTTTTTGGAGAAAATTAATCTGGAAAGAAAATGGGAAAAAAAAAACTGTGTTGAGAAAAATACCAAAATGGTAGAATGTGAAGAAGTGGCAGGAAGCAGTGATGTGTTGCATGAAGCAGTGAAAAAGCCTCAGACTTGATTGTATAAATAGACACTGTTGAGAATCCAGCTTAAAACATATTTCTATCTCAGCTAACTGAGACAGTGGTTTGACAGAAGAGATGGGTGATGATGATTGTTTTTTTTAATGCCTGACAGTCAGTTATATACTGTAAGGAAGATAAATGACGTTCTAGGTGCAACTTTCGGAAGAAAAGTATATGTTAAGGTTTTTTTTTTCCTTATGTGAAAATATTTTTGATTTAGTCAAGATACAGCAGACTGTTAGTTATGAGCGGTTAAGCAGAAGGAAAAGATTCAGACTGAGATTAAATTTAACAAAACTGAGCTGAGAAAAAGTTATTGAAAAATCTTTATAGTTCACTTGTGAAAAAAAATCAGAAAGGGTGTACTGTATCTTTTTGTTTGTTTGTTTTTCCTCTTTTCTGTCCTTTTTAATGGAGAGCCTTAAAATAGGATCCATTAATATCAATGGAGTAAGATAAAAGAGCATTCCTAGAGTTATTTGGCATATCCAATCCACCTAACCTGCATGTATTTGGACTGTGGGGGAAACCAGAGCATCTAGATGAAACCCAAGTATACAGAGGGAGAACATGCAAACTCCTCACATAAAGGACTCCTGGCTCAGCCTAGGCTCGAACCAAGGAACCGGGATATATGTCATGTTATATATATGAAATATGAAATATGTTTTATAGTGTCAAAATATGTATTATTGTAACATGGAGTGTTTCAAAAACGAAGAAGAGGAGGATCCAAGTGTGGTATATCAGATCATTAACAAAATTACAAGAAAACATCCAAACAACAGTAGACATGGGCAAAAGTTATTGCCAAATCCAAAACAAAGCTGAGTAAATCCAAACAAAGGGCAAAACAGAACTGAAAACAACTTAACCCTCTGGTTATCTTCATTTGTGTCTACACTCCTATTATTCTGTTACAAAATGCAATAACATTGCATTTTGTAACAGAATAATAGTTTTTTTTTTTTTTTTTACAAATGTAATTTTACTTTGTTTATTAATGTTTTTACTCAACATTTGTGCAGTTTTTGGAGGATTTATATATCTTTTAAATTTCTATAAATAAATAAATAAATAATTTAAATAGGCTTTTTTACAACAGCATTTTATGTAAAATTCACTTTGTAAAAGACCCAGATTTTAAACTTTCATTCATGGGGATAACATGGATAATTTTACAAGGTTTAATGTAAAAAAAAAATGCTAATTTTTGGAAAATGCCTTTTTAAAATAAAAAAAATCAACCATTTTAACCACTAGATGGCTATAGAGCTCCACTATATGCTATTTGCTATTTTACTAACTGAATTATATTTTCACAAGTTGGATTCAAATCTAAATATTATAAAAATCACAATTATAACAAAAAAATAAAATAATTTGTCAAAGTTTATCATTTTTTGGACTGAAAAAAGTTTTTCAGTAATGTTACATTATGATTAGAATCAAACCTGAACAATATGTTACAAAGAGAAATGTTAGAGTCTTTAGATTTTATCATTTATTTCAATCATCTGTTTTTAATATAATTCTATAATTTTAATCAACATTTCAGTTACTAACTATAACAAAACAAAAATTAACAGAAATGAACAGTTTTATTACATATTGAGTAAAAAAACATGACATGAACATCAAAATGCAATGATCTGAACAGCAATAACAAATGAGCAAATAAAGCAGTAAAAAAGTAAATTTTAGTTAGAAATTTTGAACTGTGTGTGTGTGCATGCACTTGCTGTGTGTGTGTGTGTGTGTGTGTGTGTGTGTGTGTGTGTGTGTGTGTGTGTGTGTGTGTGTGTGTGTGTGTGTGTGTGTGTGTGTGTGTGTGTGTGTGTGTGTGTGTGTGTGTGTGTGTGTGTGTGTGTGTGTGTGTGTGTGTGTGTGTGGTCATGTTTTTGTGATATATGAGGACACAAATGTGTATAATGACATGGGTATTACACTGGTATTACAACTTCCACGTGATATATGAGGACATTGCCTGAGTCCTCATATTTAAAATTGCTTAAAAAACATAAAAAACAATGTTTTTTTTTTTATTTAAAAATCCAGCATGTCTCCTGTAAGGGGTAGGTTTAGGGACAGGGGCAGTGTAGGGGGATATAATATATAGTTTGTCCAGTATAAAAGTTTAATAATTAAATAATTAAAGTAAAATAAAATAATTACGCCTATGGAATGTCCTCATATATCACAAAAACACAGTTGTTTTTGTGTGTGTGTGTGTGTGTGTGTGTGTGTGTGTGTGTGTGTGTGTGTGTGTGTGTGTGTGTGTGTGTGTGTGTGTGTGTGTGTGTGTGTGTGTGTGTGTGTGTGTGTGTGTGTGTGTGTGTGCGTGTGCCAAGCATGATCATTTTGCATTGTGGATGTTTTTTGCATTGTTGGAAGTGTGCCACTTTATGTTTTTGTTTATGATTTTTATGATGAATTTTGTATTTTTACTATGCGGGGTCTCCCGAAGACAACTAATGTCACTATTTTTGTCACACTAACATAATAACAGATATCGTTCCAATTATTATTATTATTATTTTTTGTAGATCTAGAAAGAGTTGAGAGCTATAGAAAGTTTCATACCATTTGGACAAAGAGAATTTTTTTTTTAAATTGAGCAAAAGTCATTTGGGGTATTAAAAGACCTCGAAGATAACCAGAGGGTTAAACAATACATCCACTAAGGAAAACACCAGACAAAGAACATAAGAAACACTGGGATATTTATACACAAGGGGTGATTGCGGAACAAGACACACCTGGGAACAATCAGGTGTGCAAAAAAAAAAAAAAAACTACAAAGGACTACAAAACATGGAGCAAAACAGGAAATATAAAATTAAAACCGAAACATAAAAGTCCACACAAGACTAGGGGAACACAAGACATGAATTATGACAATTATACATACATAAACTTAGGCTATTTATGCGCTAGATTTATATGTCAATATTTAGAATTGTTCCAGTTTCTAATATGGTTTCATATATAGCATATGCACATCTGTGTTTTTACATTATATGAGGATATATTTCATAAATGGATTTTTCATATATGATATGTACTTATATTACATTTCCAAATTGGTATAACATAGTAGCTTTTGCTGTTAACTGTCTGTTTTAGGTGTTTCATGTCCTTTTTTTTGACGTTTGGTTATAGTCATGTTTCCTGTCATGTCAGGTGATTCCCTTGCTCCTCATTTGATCTTGTAATTTGGTTCCTTTAGGCTTGTTCGACTTCATACAGAGCTGAGCAGACCGATTGGCGGCTGACTTGAAGCAGTGCATGCCGGTTAGAAATTGTGTCCGACTTGAGACAGCACCTACTGTACGCCACGTGACTGTGACGTATGCCATCAAAGTACAGCGAGAGTGATTCTCCTCAAGAGTGGCTGCACGAGCTCTGATGACGACACAACTGTTCCACGATTGGCCAGATTCACCGCGTGACAGCAATCACATGTGTTTTGTGTTTATTCGAACACCTTCAATTCCACTACTGTTCACAGATCGTTTTTTTATAACAGTAAAAGCTCTTTTTATGTAGTCGCGATGTTATATTGTGTCATGTTTCTTGAATAATGTTATTTCCAGCTATAGTTAGTTTTGATTGATTCACTGATGATAATGCCTGTGATAACAAATAACAAATGATAATTTGTTATTAAATTAGGGACCGCTAAGACGACACCGTTCTCTCTAAACAGACTTTGGTAACACTTTATCTTAAGGTGCTATTAATAAGCAATAATTAACAGTTAATAAGACACTTATAAGACTTTATAAGATGCATATAAGATGCATATAAGCATTAACTACTTCATATAACTTCTGAGGACGCTTTGTTTCACTTTTCCCGCTCTACTCAATCGTGCCTTATATGAAGTAGTTAGTAGTTAATGCTTATATGCATCTTATAAGGTCTTATAAGTGTCTTATTAACTGTTAATTACTGCTTATTAATTGCACCTTAAAATAAAGTGTTACCCAGACTTTAAACAAGAACCTGTGAGAAACGCTGATTACGTTCACATGCTCCGTAAGAATTGATTCTATAGTTATGTGCGTTTGAATATATGTGCGCAGGTTTGTAATTCCCTACAAACCATGCCTAAACAAACTACTTGTCTTGCCTATACATTTTGATGCAGAATTTTATTTTATCACTTGTTTTAAAAACTGGGCAAAATAGGGATGAATTAAAAAAAATCTGTCAATGACTTGCTGACGTGCATGAAAACCAGCCATGTATTGGGCATTTCTTGCGGACCTCCTTCCCTGATCTTTGAACACCGCTGGTTGCAGTTAGTTTGCAATGTCCTCCCTGATGTTTTGTTTTTCCTTATTTGTATGGTGTCCTTTAAATCTGTTAAAAATAAAGTCTTTGTTTCGCTCTATCTCCTCTAAAAGGACATAATTTTACCTTTTTTCAGCCATTGTGTCAGTGCCTCCGCCTGTAAAGATGCTTTAGACTTGTCTTGATTTCTAATCCACAACAAATGACGATTTTTAGGTTAAACGTTCAGAATACGGTTCCATATAAGGTTATATTTCAGCACTTCGTGAATGGACAGCGATGCTTAAGTAGCACGTAGAGCGCGTTCATGTTAAGTGCATCTTTGGGAAACGCACGTGGAATTGCCGCGAGCGTTCGTAACCTTGCACGTAGAGAGCGCTCTTAAGAGCTAAGATACATCGTTATCGGGAAACCCGGCCCTGGTAAGTCCCGCCCATCCGTAAAACTCCAAGTGGACCTCTAGGTTGAAAAAGCGTCAATGCAAGTGAATGAGAGAAAATATTTATTTTCTGATCCCGTTTGAATTGTGCCATGAATGTGAACATATGTTGTCTGTGATTTTTTTATATAATTTCTCATGTAACGAGTTTGACAGTATATTGTATGATTCTTTGGCTAGCAGTTGTGGAATAGACATAACGAGAAAGACTACACGTCGCATATGTGACGTCACCCGCATAACACATTTTCCCTCCACAAATCACGGTGCGATAATCTAAGGAATCTAATCTGTGGGTTGATTTAACATTAATTAATCTAGTAAGAAAAGCCAATAAATTCATTTTTTTTTATCATACTGTGCTTACATACAGCCATACCAGTTTCATTTTCAACCCACAGATGTCAAAATTACCCTGTAAAATTGCACAAGAACATATTTTGCCAGAAATGTGATGATAACTTTTATATACAACAGACGTACAATTTTTGCCTGGAATATATTAACATAATAGGTACCTGTTAGTTTTAAAATAATTACATTATAAATAATTTGCTTGTATATCTGCTTGTTACCGCCTACCCAAAACATATTGTTCCCTTATACCTACACGGAGGTACACTATAATTATATAATAATTATAAGGGGTTGTATATCTGCTTGTTACCCCTTTATTACCCAAAACTTAACATATTGTTCCCTTATACCTACACGGAAGTACGCTATAATTACAGAAACGTACACCGTAATTTCGGTGTACTTACGCAGTTGTTTGCGGGTCGTAAAATAAAGTGTTACCAAAAAATTCACAGACAACATATGTTCGCATTCATTGAAAAATTCAAACGGGATTAGAAAATAATTATTTTCTCTCATTCACTTGCATTGACGATTTTTCAACCTAGAGGTCCAGCAGGGTTAGCGGAAGAGGCGGGACTTACCAGCTCTATACTTGATCACTCAAGCGTCACTTCACAGCATCATCAGCAGCGCTCAAAGGATCTGCCCTTATGTTGTTGACGTTTGGTTATTTGAGAAATTAATAAATAATTATATAGCAAGATACCCTGTTGAAAAATGTGATATGTGTGGTTTATTTAAACTACAAATGTAAAGTATCAATTAAAATGATTGTGACAGATGTGAAGGGGGAGGATATTATATATGTGCATCACGTTTAGTCGATAAAACACTTTCCGCAAAAGATACACCTGTGCATCCTCACTCATAACTCCTCTGGAAGCTTCCTCACTCATCAATCCTCACGGTGCAATTAGAGAATTGAGATGTCCTTTAAGATGGCTGAGCTCGATCGGTTTCCGGGTCATAGGATGGAGCATGGAGGAGTGAGGAAACGAGGAGTGATATTGAGAAGCACCCCCAGTCTCTGTTTTCTGCTCCTCCCTGTCTGCACGCGGCAACTCTCGCCGATCAGTTACATCCAGTCGCAGCCAATGTTGAACACACCTTTTGTCTCATGTGTCATGTATTGATTGGTTGATTGTGTTCATTGCTTTCAGGTGCCTTGTTAGTCATTAGTCTTTACATAGCCCTCAGGTTTTCATAAGGGTTGTTGAAATGAAGGTAGACTTTTAGGCAGCAAAAAAAATATTTACCTCAGACAAAAGTGCTTAATATAAAAATAATTCTGAAATTAATGGCAAAAGCTTTTTTTAAAATAATTTATTTTAAAAAAGATGATGATGATGATGATGATGATGATGATGATGATGATGATGATGATGATAAGTGAAAAAGTGGAAAAGGAAATGTGTAATCTGACAGGAATCAAGCTTTAGATTCATGAAACGTGTAATGGAGGAGATATTTTCTTTTCGTCCTTCAGCTTATTGTCAATAGAAGAGGAATTAAAGATCTTTGGTGGAAGAGCAACCAAAAGAGGGCTTAGTCCTTTCTTTTAGGATTCCAGAGTTACATGGGATTAAATAAATAATTTCATTTTTTTTTGTAAAATAAATAGAGGTATTCTCTCTCTCTCTCTCTCTCTCTCTCTCTCTCTCTCTCTCTCTCTCTCTCTCCTCTCTCTCTCTCTCTCTCTCTCTCTCTCTCTCCTCTCTCTCTCTCTCACACACACACACACACACACACACACACACACATATACTATACAATCTCTCACTTTTGTTGAAGAGTCACTTACTCTTGTGATAAAGGGGTAATTTGTGTTGTCAGTCTTTTCAACTGATAACACTTAAAAATAGAATTTGACATGAAATTTGGTCTATTATGATGGCATGTGCTCATAGTGTACAAATGTCCCGTAGTACATGAAGAATCAAATTTTGACATATGACTCAGTTCATTATAGCATAAAAAAGCATACCATAAGTTTCAGAAGTAGTAAAAAGTATTTGTTGCATAGTAATCCAAGTGAAACCAAGATGCAAAAGTAACTCAGAAGAACTTCAGAACTAAATCTTCTGTTCTGATTACTATGTTTTTCTTTTCAGTTTGTAGCAGTAAATGAAGAGATGTCTTATCGATCACAAGTTCAGTATGGCGTACCTCAAGGCTCAGTACTAGAACCGCTGCTGTTCACTCTATACATGGTCCCATAAGGAGATATCATTAGGAAACATGGAATTAGCTTTCACTGTTATGCTGATGATACTCAGCTGTATATTTCTTCAAAACCTAACGAAACTTACCAATTCACAAAATTAACTGAATGCATAGCTGATATAAAAAATTGAATTACTAGTAATTTCCTACTAATACATTCTGAAAAAAACAGAGATTCTAATTATTGGACAAAAAATTTCCTCACCTAATAACCTAGAATACTGTTTAACACTTGATGGCTGCTCTGTTAAGTCTTTGTCGTCAGTTAGGAACCTGGTGTGCTCTTTGATACCAATCTTTCATTTGAATGTCACGTGTCTAGTATCTGTAAAACAGTATTTTTCCATCTTAAAAATATATCTAAATTACGTCATATGCTCTCAATGACAAATGCGGAACAATTAGTTCATGCGTTCATGAGCTCAAGGCTAGATTATTGTAATGCTCTACTGGGTGGTTGCCCTGCACGCTTAATAAACAAACTACAGCTGGTTCAAAACACAGCCGCTAGAGTTCTTACCAGAACCAGGAAGTATGACCATATTAGCCCGGTTCTGTCAACACTGCACTGGCTGCCTATTAAACATCGTATACATTTTAAAATATTGCTGATTACTTACAAAGTACTGAATGGTTTAGCTCCCCAGTACTTGAGCGAGCTCTTGACACATTATAGTCCTTCACGTCTATTGCGATCTCAAAATTCCGGCCAGTTGATAGTACCTAGAATATCAAAATCAACTGCTGGCGGTAGATCATTTTCCTATTTAGCACCAAAACTTTGGAACAATCTTCCTAACATTGTCCGGGAAGCAGATACAGTCTGTCAGTTTAAAGCTAGACTAAAAACACATCTCTTTGACCTAGCATTCACATAATACATTATCGACTTCTATAATTAAATGGTAGGCTTCATAGATTAGGTCAGCCGGAACCGGGAACACTTCCCTTAAATCCTGATGTACTCGTTACATCATAAGAAGAATAGCATCTACGCTAATTTAGTGTCTTTGTTTATCCCGAGGTTTTCCTGCAGCCTGCCGGATCCAGACCGTTTCCAGATTTGACGAAGGACGTTCGCCTTGGCCCGATGACAATGCAGTGCTGAAGTGCCAACTAGCCTCTCCCTATGGAGGATCCCGATACCACTCTACAGATAAAGTGCTTCCGGCTTCACGTCCCTACCCGAAATGATAAAATAAAATAAAATTCTGCATCAAAATTTATAGGCAAGACATGTAGTTTGTTTAGGCATGGTTTGTAGCGAATTACAAACCTACAGTGTGCACATATATACAAACGCACATAAATATACAATAAATTCTTTAATGCGCATGTGAACGCCATCAGCTTTATCACAGGTTTGCGTTTAGAGAGAACGGCGTCATCTTAGCGGCCCCAAATTTAATAACAAATGATCATTTCGACGGAAGTGAATCAATCAAAACTAACTTTAGCTGGAAACAACATTATTCAAGAACCACTATAAAACCAAAACAATCACTGTTACCTTAAATTATGTTTATCTGTGTAAAGCTGCTTTGAAACAATCTACATTGTTAAAAGCGCTACATAAATGAGGATGACTTGACTTGACTTTACAAAGATTTTAAAAAAAAGTAAGAATATACAAAGTCTTAAAGTAGCACTTAACTGATTTTTATGGTCAGAGACAGGCTGAAATGTCATGCTGAATTATTGCTTAATTATGGATTTTGATATTATTTTGAAATAAATTATTAAAAAAAAAATAATAATATAACGTATATGCACATGTACAATTTGTTATGACCCTCTCTTCTGAAAGTGTTAATTACTGACAGGGGGATTCTTAAAATATAATATTCTATCAAATATCAATTTAAATATACCACACATTGTATGCATTAAGTGAGTGTGGTTAATTTTCTACCTACCTGTTTGGAACATTTTTGAATTGAGCTTAAAGCAAAAATGTAATAAGTGATATATGATGTCATGGCTTGTAAACTCTATAACATCTCTCTCTTAGCATAAAACAACTGAATGTGCAAATTTGTGTTTTTCTGATGCACCCAAAATGGCTAATTTAATTTTCAAATGCTATTGATTATTTTCTACTTCCTTTCATTTTTCTAATGAAACACTTCAGAGAAGTGCAGCGCCAGGTTAATCATGTAGTTTTAATTTGCATTGATGCAGAAGGAATCTCTTAAATTGGATCCAACTTTCTGTCCTTCCTTCCTTCCATTGCACTGTGTACACTTGGTTGGTGTAGATCATGCTTTTTCAATACAATACAGTATACACTGGTCTTCGCATGGTCTATAAATTGTAAGTAAATGCATTTGTATTTTGTATTTTGAAACACAGAGGAACATTTTAATAATAACATGAGGGGGTTGTTTAGGTCTTAACACAGAAAAAGATTAAGAAAGGCATTGATAAGTGGATGGGTAACTCTTTTTCAAACAAGCTATCTTATGGAGATGATTGGGTCATTCATTTCACCACCTAACATATGAAAGTATTGACTGTTCCCACAGGCTCTAGCTTGCTTCTCTAACCCAGTCTGGGCTAAAATATTTCAGGAACTTTACAGCATTCAATAAGCCATGGATTTATTCATTTGCAAAACAGATAAACAAGCAATATATTAAGCCATTATGTTATTGCAAGCGGATGATATTGATAAACATGTTTGTGGTGAGAGTGACACGGACAGTATCTATTATTTACAAGTGGTTTGTACTGGCTTGTATTAAAGTCTGAGATAAATGACTTAAGTATGTGCACGGTTCTTTCAATGGTTAAGGACACAGTGAACTACTCCTCTGGATATAAATGCTTCCAATACAGGAAAGGCCCCTTTCACAGAAGAAAACATAAGCTGTAAGGCTGGATATGATTAATTATGAAATATGAACAATGACATTCTGCATTCCATTAATGGTTGAGTAAGTCATTTGGCAAGGAAGCGCTGTTGTTGCGGTGTGTTAAGGGACTGTTCTGTGTAACAATATTCTCCATTTGGGTTCATCAACAGCCCCAAAACTGAGCTCTCGCAGACAAGAAGTTGACATACGAAAGACAGGGGAGAAGGAAAGAAAATGAGCATCTCTCCGAAACGTTTTGACCAGAAACTTACTAAAAAGTCATTGTAAATTCAGGAAATATGTGCAAAAATTTGTACACCAGCTTGTTTCTGGGGCCTTCTGTACATTCATTTCACCTTATGGTAGTAATATGTACCCTTTTGGGGGGTACAAAGACATTTCCAACTGATAGGCCACATTGGGTGTATCTTCGAACAGGACCATAACCACCATAAACGTTGAGAGGTACAGTAATTCCCCACAGTAATCAGATATTGCCAAATTGTCTTCCCCAATATTTTATATTCTTGATGCTGCTCTCCTGCATTTTATTACGCACTGATCTGTTCGTTATTAGGATGACAAAATGTTTTACAAGTTTTAAATTGGTCTGTCTTAGGATCTAACAACACTCTTCGATGTCAAAATGACTGAGAGGGCCAGTAAAATTAAAGACGACTGGCTTTACTGTTCACAGATCCCGACCATGAATTCCAGCGTGATGTTTAAATTTTTACCCTGAAAGGTAACACTTTATAATAACTGCACGCTATTAATCATTAAGCATGAGTAAACAGTTAGTTCATCATTTATAACGCATTAATATACATTAATAAGCAGTTTGTAATTACAGCTATAAATGCTTTTTTCTTGATTTATTAGCATATCTATAATGTGTTTAATAATTGTATTTTCATACTTTGTTAATGATTAATCATTTCTAAATGAAGCATATCATTATTTACAAACCAGTTATTTACGAGTTGTCAGTGGTTCATAAGATCACTTAGAAAGTGTAAGTAAATGGAGTAAATTCAGGTAGTTATAAAGCATGTAGTAGTGGTCAGTTAACTATTTTTGTGAGCTCATTTAAAGTGAGGACTATTCATGCCTTGTAAAGCATTTATAAAGTAGATTTAAAGACTCGGTTATTTTCTAAACAGAAAAATTAAACAAGCACAACACAGTGATACAGAACATAGAAATATATAACAGCCTTTAAATCTCCTTTGTAAATGCTTTACAAGGCATAAATAGTCCTCACTTTAGATGAGCTCACAAATATAGTTAACTGACACTAAAGTTAACTAAAGTTAAAGTTATAGTTAACACTACTAAATCCTTTATAACTACCCGAATTAATGCTGAATTACAGTATAAATACATGTTAATAAAGCATTTATTAACACACTAAGTAACTATTACTATATGTCTGAATTTTTTTCTGATAGTGTGAAGGCACAATTTTTTTAAAGCAATTTCTTTTTTAAAACAATTTTTGTTTTTCTAGCAGAATGTCATGATCAGTAGAAACTTAGACCATTGCAATATTTTTATTGTTACTTTTTGAGCGGGGCACATTAACCTTAAGTGTCACCGGCCCACCGGTGGGCCCATAGCCATTAGATATTTAAAACAGTAATATCCTATACTACACCTAAACTACATAATCTGGACAAACTATATCATTTGAAAGCTTAGAATCTCGCTTAAAATATAGAAAAAATGTACTGAACGCTATTTTTTTTAAAATATCAATCTAACATTTGAGACAAAATGTTTCAGATTTTTGGCTTACATTTTCATAAACTCAAACTTCTATAACTTTTTTTATGTTTCACTTTCTTAATTCATGTCACATCTACAAAATTCTGCCAAATGTCTTTAAAACAATACTAATCTTACATTTATATTCCAAAGCATTCTTGAATTATAACCATTTAAGTGTGGAAAGTGCATTTCATGTCTATTACAAAAAACACTTAAAGGGTTAACCTCCAGAATAATAATAAAAAAAAACACACCTCAGAGTCATTCTGTTCCATCTGCAACACCTTTGCTTATATATGCACAGCTGATTACTGTCCCCATCACTAATGAGCTGCTGCAGTGCTATTGTTAGTGTTCAGACTGAGGACTCACTTATGGCATTCTGCACCTCATTAACAGTAATAAGTGGTATCTGCCACCTTCTTTGTCAGCAGGGTAAGCAATCAATAGGGTCATTTCACATCATAACAGCTACCGGGGCACATTACTATCTTGTTCATGGCGGGAATAGTAGCCATTAAGAGCTGGCACAGATTAGATGAGAGGAGAAGACAGATGGAGAGAATTACATATTAAGAGACAGATCAATAAATGGATAGCAATGAAGATAATTCTACAACCGGGAAAGACAAAGAGAAGCCCCCCTTTCTTCTCTTAAGGGTGTGTAGCTGTGTGTATTGATACGCATATGTGTGTAGTTCCATGGCCTGTTGCCCCTTGCTGTGTGGTGCCAGTGTGTTTGCACTGTGCTGTCATCACAAAACAACTCTGATCAGGGCTAATTACAGCACTGCAGAGTCCGAACAGATGCACCACACTCCTTTAATTACAGGAAACCCAGTCTTTAATATTTTATAGAAATGGTCTTAAGCACAGAACCCCAACGAGTCTGACATTGAGGAGAGGAGACGAGCTTCGTCCCCTATGTCAAATGCAAATGCAGGGATTTTTCTCTTTTTTTTGCAGGTTTGTGTGATTCGGATTTGCATTGTTGCACTAAGACCCACTGTAAAATCTGTATACGTACATAAACAAAAGTTGGGAAATCTAACATATCTACAACCTTCAATCGGTAACAGAGGCACAGATGACGATTACTTTAAAGAGACAATGTGTCTATTTTGAATTAGCCATTGTGCTTTCCATGTTCAGAAGGAATGTGTTAAACATCACTGACATCATCAACAGCCACCCTCTCAAATACTTAGATTTCATTTTATCATAATGGATAGACAAACTGAAATATACAGTATATCAAATATGAGGAATGTTTCATATGCTTACAAATGTTCCAAAGGCCTGGTTTTGGTGGGTCCAAAGGGGAGGATAATGGTAAACCAAGCAGGCCCAAGGAGAGAAAACATTTTATCATAACCTGGTGGGTTTCTTCCCACTAACCCATTAGCCTAACACTTCACTGCAATCATCATGGGGGAAACAGTTGATCAATTTTTGCCACTTTCTTTATCTCGCTTTCCATCATTTTCTAGGCTAGACACAAAATTCCATTTAATATAAATAGCTCAATAAGCACAATTACCAATGCAGACTCAGTCAGAGAGTACAACAGTGTAACAATTATAATAATGATGTTGCTGTGGACATGTGTTAACACTCAGCTTGGCCATGAAAACAGCAATGAGATTGCATGAGCCCAAATGCTCTCTATGCCACTTTGTTGAGATGTGAAATACTTAATGCTCTTTGATTTGTAGCCTACTACCCATTAAAAATAGATGGCAATAATCATTAAAGGCATGTGAATTAATTTAATTACCCATGCTACATGCAGCAGCATGAGGAAATGCATGTAAAACACAGAGCGAATGATGCTGATACGGGTCAGTGTGTAGGCAGGGTGTTGGTATTTGGGCACAGGCAAGCTTTGCGATTCTTTCCAGTCTTTCACTGGGTTTATGGGAAATCAGGTGTGCAGTTCATGACCCTTTTTGACCTCTACCATATTTATGGCTTCAGTAAAAAAAAAAGTGTGTGATGATATGCAGTCTATTTCCTCTACTGTCCACACATACTCTCTACATTACAGACACCAGGGAAAAAACATGAGCGAAAAAGTCTAAGGCCCTCCTCCACTTCGTATACTGGCTCAAATAAAACCTTCATCACCCATCTTAAAGAGGTAATTCAATCAAACTAAACCAAACTAAACCAAAACCTGATTATTATTGTACGGCACAGACGAAGAGAAGAGGAGGAAAAGTGAGATATTATGGAGTACGTTGCTTGTGGTTATTCGCAGTGCCGATCCTGACCTCCCTGGGGCCCTAAGCAAAATTCTGCTAAGGGGCCCTCTACCTGACCCGTGATGCCGTGAGATATGTAAACCATTTGCCATTGCCACAGTAACACCTGACACTTCAGTGCTCCCAATACAATCCTCCCTCCTTTAAACAAAACAGTCAAAGAATAAGTACAACAATATAGAACAGAATGATATTTACTGAATAGAGTATTTTCTTTAGAATATTAAGATAACAAGTGAATATTGTGATGCAGATATCAATAATCCCTGTGAGTGAATGACATCATTGATATCAAGAATTAACTTTTGTACAAGTGAACATGTAATTCCTGATATCAAAAATAGACAGATTGGTAGATAAAAATGTAACTAAGGGGCTCTACTAGTAAAAATAATCAAGAATTCACATTGCAAATAGTAAAAAAAAAAATGAATTATTGATATCAAAAATGCATAAACTGTGAATGAATAAAAGCTAAAATGGCTTGCCATAGCATGTTAAAGTTTTTTTTTATTATGCATGTTGAAGCAATTCTGGATTTATGGTTATTATTTACTGAGGGATGTGCATCCATATTGACCAGTATGTCCAGCTAATCAACATTTAAAATTCAATATAGCCATGAATCAAAGTCAATCAATGTCAAATTGTCAATACATTGCTTTTCATCTTGCATAATTAGTGCAGTTGTTTAGAGTTTTTACTACACATTAACTGAGACTATAATCAGTGTCTTGTTTTAAAAGTGTGTATAATGTGTACTTTGATGAGGAGTGCCATCATTCACGCCCATATATTGTACAGTATCTGGTCTCCACATATATTTCTGCTTGAAAAATGCGCGTTTCATTTCGTGAACGCGCATATGAACGCATGATAACACACGCGACGCGGTTATCTTTTCCGAGCCGTTGCACTTTAAAAAACACAATAGAAATCCACATAAACTTAACTTTACTTTGCTGACGTCAAACTTGTGAACACAAGTTGAGAACACAAGTTTACCTGATTGTTGTTCCCGCAATTCACTCTCTTTTTCTCTCTCTCTCTTTTTGTGACCAGAAGGATAGTTTCGCTTAATTTTGTCATTGATGTTGTAAACATTAATTGACGCGCTATGACACGAGGGGGAGGCGGGGCCTTGAGTAATTTGCGGGGCCCTACGCAGCTTGCGTAGTGAGCGTATAGGGCGGATCGGCTCTGGTTATTCGTCAAGGGCCATCTTTCAGAACAGAACAATTGAAAGACATAGAAAAATAAATATACAGTGTGATAGAGATCCTTTGTGAGTACAGTATGTCTGATGGAAAGAATGTATAAAAATATTTTTCCAATGATATATAATATATAATGATTTATTTATTTATTTAAGACAAAGTTAAAAAAAATGTCAGGGTGACACAATAGCATAATGAAGCCTCATTTAAAGCCTCATTCAAAGAAAGATATTATTGCAAAAAAAACCTTATTAATTACTTATTTTATTAATATTTGTAAGAGGGAAATGTTTTGCTGCTAATTAATGTTTAAAAAAACAAGGTTATGTAGACAACATAAACATATAAATCATAAATCATAGAAAGGACCCCTGTAGACACTTAGCGCCAGATTTACTAAACAGGGCAAATTAGCGTGAAAGAGCAATCCCATAAAAGTGCAGATGGGAGTGGAATGGTCTGCGCATGATCTACTGACGACATGCAAATTGAAGAACACAGACGGAACCAGATCATTTCCATAATGACCAACGCAATCAACCAAGCGCAGTGTGAAATAGCATCTGGTTTAAGACATACATTTTTTGGGACGGTAAATAATGAAGCAAACACTGTAACATTGTAAATTGCCTAAAAGTAAAGTAAATTGACTAAAGCAAACCTTTGTAAATCACCTTGAATGATTAATTTAAATAATTTCCTCCCATAAATGTTGCGTCTGAAATTGAAACTCCTTCAAACGCATATGCAATAAGGTCAGAAGCAAAAATATCTGTCCACGTCTTTTCAGCACTAATTCTTCACTGCACGTCTTTAGTAAATCCTGGCAGTAGTTTTTTGTAACGCTAAATGAGTGTTTGCGCTGGTGCAAGCTGTTAGTAAATCTGGCCTTTACTGTTTGTCAAGTCCAATAATTCTTAACTGATCAATAAACCTAACTCTTTAAATATCAGATAATCTGACCTTTTTATGACTAAGCAATGCTAATAGATTGTGAAATATCATAGTTTGTGCCTCCACTAAGAATGACACAGTATTTATGAATTAATGGTAGTTATAGTAGTATAATTAGGGTGACCATATTTTGTCCTGAAAAAACAGGACACTCAGCCCGGCAAACAGATAGGCCTACTCAAATGATACTCGAAGTTTACTCAAAGAAACCTTATTAATTTCAATACATTTAAAGTAGGTTATGCCTCCTCTGTATGGATAGAAATTTGTTATATTGTTATATGAAAACAGGACATGTCCTGGGAAAACAGGACAGTTGGTCACCCTAAGTATAATAGTATAATAATTCATGATACTTTTTAGAATTATTAAGAAAAAAATGTTAATGTTTTCAAGTTGTATCTAAAAATATTTTACTTGATGGATAGAACCCATGACAATGTAGAATGATTACATTTACAAGTGTACATTTAAAATAATTTGGTGCATGTCTATATTTTACCATAGACAGTGTTGTCATTGACCCATATATTAATAACTGTAGTCCTGTGCAACTGAAAAAAAGCATGAAATAACTTGTCTGATGGAGTAGTTTTCATCAGAAAAAGAGTGTTTGTGAAGGGAGGTCAGCAGGAGGTGATATCAGTGACCTGTTTGCTTGCTAAAACTCAGCCAGTACCCTGGATTTTAATCCAGTGAATTCTCCTCACATTGTTTTTTCATGCAATTCTCCCCATCACACATGCTCCAACAATTAGGCAAACACACAAATAGCGGCATTGACTTTTTTCAACACACCCATTAATATCTGTTTGTCTTGGAGTCATAACAGAGTTTTAAAAAAAATATTCTGACCACAATGCCTCAGAATTGCAAGCCATTTAATACCAAATTCGATATTTTTCTTATAAACAAGTTCACTTAAAAAATAATCTGTTAGGAAAACACTGTATTGGATTAGTCACTTGGTACTGTGAAAAAACATAAGACTAGAATGTTCGTGTGATACATTGGGTAGGGAAACCTCTTGAAACAGTAATTCCTCCCCAGCTGAATTCCCTCCTCTGGGCCATATTTTCTCTTCGTCCTCACCCTCTGCCTCCCTTGGTCCTCTCAGGTTAGGTTACAACTGCAGGAATGAGGGAGTGCAAGTGGTAACACGAGGTACCATTGGGAGCGATGGCCCTCCTGTCAGTGCTGTGCAGATAACAGGTCCATACACCCACCACAAGCCCCTTCATAATGCTCCAGCCCTCCTCAGGAACTTGCCGAAAGCAAACACCTACTCACTGTCTCATACACACTTGAAACACTCTCACACAATAGTAAAACACACACACACACACACACACACAAGAGAGAGAGAGAGAGAGAGAGAGAGAGAGAGAGAGAGAGAGAGAGAGAGAGGGGAGAGAGAGAGAGAGAGAGAGAGAGAGAGAGAGAGAGAGAGAGAGAGAGAGAGAGAGAGAGAGAGAGAGAGAGAGAGAGAGAGAGAGAGAGAGAGAAAGAGAGACTCTAAGAAGGGACAGAGAAGTCAGACCATAATTCTCTGTTCCTCTGTTTCTCTCCTCCTCTCTACATGTGTCTTGTCAAATTTCCTTCAGCTATTGTCACAGGGTATGATTTTTTTCTTAAAAGTCACAGTTTAAAGAGAGTGAAATCCCTCTTAGTGACTGCCACAATCTATTAGCCTCAACTCTTACTTTTTGTTCAACCACCATTTGTTCAACCAAGTGTTTTCATGTCTCTCTCTCTCTCTCTCTCCCATTTGAAGAGCTCAGTCAAAAGCTTCGTCGGCGGCTCTCCTGAGGCCCAGACAAGGACCTTTGACACTCTTGTGGCAATAAAACATTCATGCGACTTGGTATCTGAAAACAATGCAATTTCCCTGGTTTAACCTGAAAGGAATGCACTAGTCACAACAAACTACATCATACTGCCATTAGGCCCTGCCAAGGAACTGCTTTTCTGGCTCTGCTTGGCTGCCTTTGACGGGAAAAGCACAGAAAAAAAAATGGTGAAACAGAGAAAGAGACACACAAAGCCCCATACATGCTGAGTTTGCACAGGGGCCATTTCTGACTTCCTCCGGTGACTGTCTCCACCTACTGTCACACACAAAACACACATTCACACACACATACACAACATTTACAGAGAGATGCTCACTTATCCACTCCTTTAAACTGATCTAGAGATTTCCAAGTCCACGTGACCCTTTGGCTGACCTCGACACCTCACAATCCTGTAATGTATGGATATTTTCAGCAGTCACCACCCCATCTCTTATAATATGTAATGCTATAATAGTAACTGAAAGAAAATTGTTTTTAATTTGCAAAGTTACACATCAGGCTGCTTTAGGAGAGTACCTCTTCCCTGAATGGTATTTCTCTATTAGTGCTTTAAGGTTCTAGATTGGTGCTTTATTGAGTGTTTTATGGGAACTGTGGATAGAGCAAGCGGCATCAACCTTTCAGAGTCTAATCACACGACACACTGGGGAAATGCTGTGGGGAAGGAGGGTCACTCTCCCAGTAAAGAAAGAAAAGAACGTGAAACAAAGAAAGAGAAGAACGTGAGAGAGAGAGAGAGAGAGAGAGAGAGAGAGAGAGAGAGAGAGAGAGAGAGAGAGAGAGAGAGAGAGAGAGAGAGAGAGAGAGAGAGAGAGGCAAGACAAGACAACTAATGCCAGCAAGCACTAGTTACTCTGTATTCACATGCACTGTATGTGTGCAGAGGTCAGTAGATGGAGGGTATTTAGGCTAAGTTCATATCCAAAAACAAACTGTCTCCCACACACACGTCACTTCATCTACAGAGAGTGGTGGGTCACCAGAACATCTGCACCTCTTGGAAAAGTTGTGAATAAGGTCAAGACAGAGCAGTCAAGACAGTGAAGTCTTTGACAGAAACAGAAATACATCTGATATGTCAAATCACACTTCATTAATGCAGATAAATTTGCTGTATTCGGTAAAAAGTTGTAGCATGCAATTGTCACCTTAAAGAATGATTTCTACCTGATTGGATATTTATATTGATTCAACAATATCAAAAAAAAACATTTTTTATTTTAATAAAACCAGTTTATTTAGATGTTACCATTTTTTAAGTGAAGTGTGGTCCACTTAATGCTGTCAATATACTTCAAATGCCTTTCAAATGTTTCTAAACTCTGAATATCCAGTACTGGTCCTCCCTATGCATACGCAAGGTGGGCAAGGCCCCCGAACCTTCAGGGGGACCCCTTACTCTCAAAGATTATTTAAGTATCACTATATATTATGTGAACATATTTTTTATAACATGGAAATATAAATATGAATTCCACTTTCAACAGTCATGTGTACATTTCTTTTTTTCTAAAACTTAATGATTTATTTTTATTTAATAACTGTTTTATCATCATGCAGTGCCATATGGCTTCCATATGGCTTCTGTTCAAAGCAGTAAAAATGAAAATGTGGCAAGAACGAAGTAGGTTTGTATTTTTGTAACATTTTATTAAGTCTTGACAAACCAATACATTTGTTTAAAAAACCTCCAGTCCATATCTACGGTTTCAATATTAGTCAAGTGTTTCATTAGCAATGCCTCATGATGAAATGTAACTTTCATTTTGTGTCCGTATACATCAATACTTAAAACATTCTTATCTGTCATTTAATGTATAAGAAATAAACACTTTCTTGTTCAGTCCTGCAAGCTAAGTCCTATCAAGTGCTCTAAAAACAATGCCCATTTAAGGTGTGTTCACGCCATGTCACAATTACCATTACAATTCTAAATTGTAAAAAGTCTTCACATGCTTGTAGAGCGTAATTAAAAAGTGTAAACTCATAATTTTCCAAGAGCGACCACTTGTACCACATGGCTGTAAAACTTGACCACTGCAGATTGTGCAGGATTTTTTTCCACTTGAAGTGGCGCTGTGCAGACCGTTCAGTGAAATCAAAGTACCGCAAGAGCGAATTGGTCCCTCCGTTGACAACCTATGCAACTACCACTTTCAAGCCCCAGAAAAGACATTATTAAAGTATTACATGTGACTCCAGTGGTTTAACCTTCATTTTATAGAGCGAAAAAAGAATGCTTTGTTTGCACAAAAAAAAAATCCCTTCATTTACAAAATCTTAATCTCAAAAGCACGTTTACACAACAAAGTCTGCTCTCGCATCAACATAACACAAATGCATTGTGTTGTGGTGCTCTCGTGAATGCAATCAAGAGATGCGTGGATCACAGTTATATTGTCTGCGGACACGTTCCTTGGACAATCTGTGGGTTGGGCGGGCCAAGTAATAAAAAATAATATTCCAACTAATTGCGGGTGGATGAGAGATAAATCATTATAATGTGTTGCTATCAATAAAGACTGAGCTCTCACTTCATGGTAAAACGCAAAAAAATGTGCATCACACTTTTACTTTTGGTTTCAAAAACAACATTTATCTCTTCAGGGAAAACCAATCAAGCAAAACGTATGCCTAGATCACCTCCTAGTGGTTAAAAAAACCTACAAGAGAAATTGCTCAATAACTTAAAAGCTTTAACTAAAAATATACAAAAGCTTAACAAAAATTATTCTGATAAGAGTGTTTTCCATCATAATAATGGAAATATTAACGTGTTTAAAGCTTAATTTTTCATCAGGCTCTAATTTGCAGACTCTAAGCTTACAGTATTTGCGGGGTCCACTTGTTTAAGCAGCAATGGAGGCAAAATATATCCGGAAGAAATAAAAAAAAAGAGAATTAAAGACAAAACAAAAGGATGGAAAGAAAAGTACAGTGTGGGAGCATTTTAGTAAAGTAGTTAACCAGGATGAAGTGCTGGGTATGTGAAATGCAATGTCTGTGAAACGCTATATAAGAATAATCGAATAAAGCCTATATCCAGCCTTTGCTTGGGCTGAACGTATTTAATTTCTCAAATGTGTTTGAGAAGTTACAGTTACGGAAACAGTGACATTCCAATTTAAGTTTAAAGGGAGTAAAGCCTCTGTTTAGGCTATTAAGGAAATGCAATTTGCCAAAGAAGAACTTTTACTGTAAATAAATGTTAATTTAAAAGCAGTCCACTTCAGTGCAATACGATATCCCACTTAACACTGAGAGTTAGAATAACTGTAATGTTGCGATCTGGTGCGGATATCTAAATCAGAGAAAATCATAGGTTCGGATGGGTGGCGGGTGGATGATTTATTTTTAACAGTGGATTCGGGTGACGAGTCTACTGCTTTTGATGGGGGCCCCTTCACAACATTTTAGGGCCCCCAGGAGTGTAGGACTGGCACTGACTATACCACCTTTTAGGAAAATGGCTATGTTGAACATCACATAAGTCATATTCAACGTCCAAGCCACGCTTGGCACAGTCTCTAAGCTGAGGGGTTGACAGGAAGCAACCCCACCCCCAAATTAAAATTTTCAGATTATGTCCAGTCAGTTACTCATCAGTAAATATATATATATGCTGTGGCCTGTGAATACACTAATAATTTTTAAATGCAGTTGTGAACTTAGCTGAACTGAGCTCATGGTAAATCTATTGCCACTGTGTGTGGCCTGACACAGTCTGGATATGACTCAGCCACTCTCTCCAAGGGAACCTTGAGAACTGCTTATGGAACACTTTGGCTACCTAATAAAAATGTGGACTCTCAGAGCAGCCAAAATCCTATTCTGACTGACTACAGCTCGCAGTGAATGTCAGACACAGCTGGGAGTCACAGATTCCACTAGATCCTGGCATAACAGATACTGGCCGGGTTTACGCTGAGTTAGTCTTAATTATTCCCCCAGTTTCATCCCATTTCTGTAGAGAAACTTTAAAGGGAAGAACTCCATCTAAATTTGATGGACTCAACATGGTCATGTACTACAATACACAAGTGATTTTATTTTTCTCCCCTAGAGATTGTGTAAGTGTGGGTGTGGTTGTGTGTCATCAAGACAAAGAGACGCTAACTTTGCTATGGGTCACAGCTGAGGTGTGTCTGCAATATGTGTGTGTGTGTAAGAGAGAGAATTAACAAGAGTTAAAGAAAGAGCGTGTGTGGCCTGATAGAGAGAGAGAGAGAGAGAGAGAGAGAGAGAGAGAGAGAGAGAGAGAGAGAGAGAGAGAGAGAGAGAGAGAGAGAGAGAGAGAGAGAGAGAGAGAGAGAGAAGGCTGAGGGGAAATGGGAAAGAGTTGTTAAGGAGAAAATGAGCCCACGGCAGCACAACAGTGAGCGGGCGGTGGCAGCTGGCGTACTGTGCTAATTCAGCACTTTAACAAATCAATGCCACTTGACAAGTACTTTCCCAACACATCACGTTCAGAAAGCCTCTCTGTGTGCATGTTTGGATGTACACACACAAATCTTTCAAAAAGAGTTATAGTGTTTTAGCGGGAGCTAATTCTGTCATTATTTTCTCACCCTCAAGTCATTCCAAACCTGTGTGCTGTATTTTTCGATAGAATACACAAAGAGAAATTTTAAAGAATGTACCTCTTTTCCCTAACATAGCATAAAAAAAATAAAAGTCGACACAAAAGTAATGCAGTCCTGGGTGCTAAATTGTATGTCCATCCAGGAACAGACAGAACTATTTTTAATTTTTAAAGAACTTTATTGGCATAATTGTGTATACACAAAACAAGTAATGAAAAATAATGTATTTGACTGCAATCAATGGATATTTGTCTTTGCCCAGTAACACCTGAGAGTTTTTTTGCTTTCTCGCCTTTTATTTACTAAAGTAAATATGAAGTAAAAATGTTTCCTTCCGTTGCAGCTCTCTTCTCCTTTTCTCATTTTCTCCTTCTTTAGTCTACAACTCTTTTGACTTAATTCAGGGACAAAAGAAGCAAAGTGGGGTCACAGCGAAGGGGGCATGAGGTTGTGATCGTCTGTCTTTCATGCGTTTTTGGTCTTTATTCCCTCATTCAGACTTTTTATTTTGAGGTGTCTAGATTTCTATAGACTGCATAGTTGTTTGGTTTTTTATGCATGTAGCATGGTGTTATGTTATGTTATGTTATGTTATGTTATGTTATGTTATGTTATGTTATGTTATGTTATGTTATGTTATGTTATTTGTTATGTACATGGAAGCCTACCCCCTTGTGAGTGTGTACCTCCACTCCCGTCAGCAGCTGTAGGAACTAATAACACACACAAGACCTTTATCAATACTCTTATCTATTCAATTTTAAAACAAGAACATGTTCACTCTTGTCTGTATGATCAGAGAACGTAGCTCATGCTGTTTACTTCTAGTAACAAATGTAGCCAGAGGCCTTTTTCAGGTCTAAGGCACGTTGGGCTGTGTGAATTAGCTGCGCGCTGAAATTCAAAAATGCATTAACATGTATTCTACTAAGCCAGAGAAAGACTATAGAATGCACCTTTAAAAAAAGCATGTCTCTGCTCCACAATGACGATAATAAAGCCATTAAGACTAATTCTCCTATTTAAATTAATTTAAATTAAGTCTCCTTAGATATGAATTTTATCCAAATTCCTTGTCCTTGTGTGGACTTGTTTTATTTATTAATTTATTTTAGTTTTTTGGTCCCATGAAGAAAATGACTTACATAACATTAAATTATGTAAAAAAAAATCATTATGTTGTTCAAACATGGCAACCCAACATATGTGAGTGCAGGGCCTGATTTATGTATAGGCATTCTAGACACTTGCGCACGGGTGTTTATGTTTGCATGGGTGGAGGTGTGTGTGTGTGTGGGGGGGGGGGGGGGTTCAATTACAATGAGGATAAATAATATTTTTTAAATTATCATTATTATTTCACCCTTACGCAAAAACTCTATAAGACAATTACTTTATAAAATAATAAAAATGTATAATATCGTCGCTGTGCGTAGCACTTTATTATTATTTATTATTATTATTATTATTATTATTTTGCCTGTGTCACAATATGAGGTAACCCCGCCCTGTGTGTGTGTAATATGCGCACAGTTTTTTAAGAAATCAAATGAAATGATACGCAACACAAATGAAAACACACTCTTTGTGTCACAGAATTCCTCTACTTCTCAAGTCATTTGTCTAGACTTAGGGACAAGTCAGCGAAGTTGTATCCCAGACAGAGAGAGAGATAGAGAGAGTCCATCCTCAATCCTCCCTACTGCCCGTTAGGTGATTACACTCGTCTTTTCCCCAAAGTAAACCGCCCATTCTTATCGCTGCAGTACAGTTAATCCTGCCTCTCTGTCCCTCAGGGGTGTCAGAGAGGTGGGGAGGGGAAATGCTGGAAGGAGAACACATTTGCCACTTGTCTATGACACATAATACCCGAGGTCCTTCAGGCAATCAACTTTTACCTCACATGTATTTGCTCATCTGAAGACCCCTGCTGGCTCAACTGCTAGTAAAAGGGGGAGGGGGAGGGGTCACAGGAGAGACAACCTAAATTAACACTTGACATTCAATACGGTCAGGGCCTTAATTGGCCAGAGCCTTCCTTAGAAAGCAATTTTCTATTCCCCAAACTACCTCAGGAGTGTCGTGCATGAAATGAGGTTGAGGGGGAGTATGTATGTGTCTGTGTGCACATGCATTCATGGCACAATGGACACAGCGTGTTTGGTGGCCTGATGGTCCCTTCCTCACTCTAATGAGAGAAGATCAAATATTGGTACGCGATCTAAGTTGAACTGGGATGGGAGCTCCCACCCCCTCCCACACACACACACACACACACACACACACACACACACACACACACACACACACACACACACAGCTCCCATGCTTGCTTTTTTATTCTTTGTGAGTTATGACAATTGTCTGGTGACCACAAAATGCCAGGAGCAACCTCTGGGCACTTTATTTTATGCGCTCACTCTTCTCTAAACAACACACACATGCACACACCCGCATGGACACAGACAGAGGCGCATAGTCGTTTCAGCCCTCACTTCACAGAGGATACCGTTACCGGTGATGCTATTAACGCTTTCAACCTGAAAGGAATTACCCTTCCTTTAGCTGATCAGACAGCATTTTAAACTTTTAAATGCATCCTCTATCTGTAATCTCCTCTTTGCCATGGGTATTATCAATTGACTTTAAGACCAGATAATGTTCTTCTCCCACACATATGCTCCTGGAAATAGAGTTTCACTTCACATGATTATAAACCCTACTCCTTGAATCGTGTAATATTTGTTGAATGGGTGAAAATCAATAGTGCTGAAATAACAGAAGGCTTGCCTACTGCTAACTGCCCGTGTACATCTTGCGCAACGTGAGAAGGATTTATCAGCGTGGGTCGATGCGATGCGAAGCGCAACCAACTCCCTAAGCAAATTGGGATTTACATGCTAGACTGTCCTAATATATCAAATATTTAAATGTTCTTTTTGATATCGCTGGTCGCTCGCAAAAACAGCCCAAATCCTCTTTTGCGCTTGAAAACGGAGGCATTATGAGCATCTCCACTCAGCTACAATCAGCAGCTCATGATAAGGACAGGGAACTCTGACCCCTTTGGTTGCCTAGATACACTGGCCACTTCATTTGGAGTCTATCACAAGAGCAAATGAGTTTGTTTGAGCTTTAATTGACACCATGGATTGGAGAGAAGGAAGAGCAGTACCGCTCAATATATGACAATAAACCCACCGTAAATCACATCTGCTGTGCATCTGGGAACATGTGCTGTGACATTTTGTGCATTTTATGGCATTTGATTATGTAACATGCACACTTTTATATGCTCAAAAAAAGCAAAGAAATGTGGGCTTGTGAATTCATCATAAAATGGAACCCTTATAATCCTCAATGACACAAAAATGTCATCCCTGGTTTGGACGCTTAAAATCATATAATTACTAATAAAATTGTTTGGTATACATGAGAGAAGTATGTGGAATAAACCTATTCGTAGACTTTCTAACGCACAGCATGTGTGCGGAGTGGAGTGATCCTGAGATATGCCTCATGAACGTCCAAGCCTGTGTGTTTCCACAATCTGAGCAGCATCAGTTCCAAGCAAAGAAAAAAAAAAGAAAAAACCTTTTCCCTCAAGCCTAGAGCTACAACACGTACTCGCACACAAGATTTTGATATAAAATACGCCTCCGGTTGATTGCAGTTGTGGTTGATGACAGCACCAGCCCTCATATACATAATCACACACACACACACACACACACACCACACACACACACGCACGCACGCACGCACACACACACACACACACACACACACACACACACACACACACACACACACACACACACACACACACACACGTCAACCTTTTGTACAAATGCTGGTCATAATTTATTGGGTGAAACGCAGAAAACACACATAAAACAAACGCATTTCACAGTTAATATAACTTTTGCAATATTTTATGCATGCAGCAAAAGATCAAAAAAAATGTACAGTATGCATGCTCAGTAAATCTCTTTTGATACAGAACATGGTGGTGGGGTGCTTTTTTTCTCATTTCTATAAATCATTGGCTTCAGACCGTGTTTGCATTGAAAATAAAAATAGATTACTTCTTGAAAATCAAATTGGTGATTTTTTTTTATTCATTTTCAAATATTTTTAAGCTGCACAAGATCAATCAGACTATTCTTTATAAAGTAACATTAAAATGAATTATCAAATTAAAATTATTCCTTGCCTTGAATTAAAATATTTGTTTTATTAAAAATATAAGTTTTATTTCCTTCAAAAATGTGATCATTGTCAATCCATGGAACTATATTTTTTTTATAATAGATTTTACACACGGGGCATTAGTCTTTGGGAACTCAAATCAGAGAACACAAAATATTGTCAACCCAACCGCTAGAAAAGCATTTCTTCTTTGCATCAGTATTGCCATTTTTATATGACTTGGACTGAGTGCTTTACTTCCCCATGCTCAACAACACCAGTGTAGTGTCACTAATGAGGAAAACCACTGTGAGCAACTGAAATTACTGTCATTATCTGTGGACATATGTAACTATAACAGTAATAATGGTGGAAGGTAGTAGTAATAATAATAATAATAATGGTAAATCAGCCACAACATTAAATGAAATTATGGTGACACAGTCAAACCACACAGGAAAATTGAAAATGAGAGACTCTTTCCTGCAAAAGGGGAGTGTGATTTTCTTGTCTGTGTATTGTTGATGGTAGAAATTACCCTCTTAGCTGTTTAAGATGAGGTAGGCTAACAGCCTAAAAATAACGGCCTCTGAATGTGCCAATGGCATTGGAAACAATCCAAGAAAGAAGAAGAAGAAGAAAAAAAGAAAACAGGAAGCAAAGAAACAGAAGTCATGCCCTCATTTCATGGCCCATGTTCCCATTATATTGTCATCAATATGCAGAGTTTTTCCAAATATTGTCGCCGTACTTGTTGTTCTTCATCCCAAAACAGTTGTGTAACAGGTTTGCGTCTTTTAGTTTTCATAAAATTTTGCCCGAATAATATTGGAGGTTATTTGAAACCTTTGAATTTACCTGGATTTCTGCATAAATTTGCCAAAATGATTTACATATCTTTAAACACACTGAGTTAATTTCTGTACATACAGGAAATAAGTATTTGCGACATAATCAATCACTAGGGGTGCTGACATTTGATTGGATTTAAATCACCACAAGGTTCTCACACCTGTTAAATGTGTTAAAAGTGATAATAAAATCATGTGAGAGCCTGAAGAGCATAATTTTTCAGGATCTCAGGTGGTGTAAAGTTGAAATGTGAGACTGACTGCAGCGTCCCAGAGTTAAATTTGAAGCCCAGCGGTAAAGTGAAAACACTCAGCAGGCTTTAGGGTCTGACTGTCTGATTTGAATGACCTTTACGGAAGGGCAGGTGTATTCTGGATTGGACGTGGCATAACTCCGCACCAGTGAAGGTCTCAGAGGACTTGATAACTGACTCCAGTGATTCTAACTGACTCTTGTTAGAGCAAACCATAATGGAACCTCTTACCGGCATTCCGGGACAAAGGCTTTCAGGCACAGACTGCACCGGCGGCAGTACTAAGGTTAGAAGGAAATCTGAATATTGTCTCTGTTGATCTGATGTTTTCTTATTCAGTACTGAGAAATGCAGTATGAGCAGTAAAATCGAGATCAAGCTAAATCTCTGATTCCAATTTTTGATTTAGGTAGTAAATTGCATACACAGGTCTTTATGCGTTATACGACTAAAAAAGAATCGTATAATCTTTTTATGAGTTTTAATGTATTCATAAAAAAACTGCTGTACAGTACAGTACCCCAATCCATAAAAAAGGAAAAAATATAATTCCAACATATTCTTTCTTTTTTTTAAGCGTGTGGTCTCCGCCTTTGTGTTCATAATGCAGCCATCTTTAAAGGTTATGATACCTCTCCACTCTCTTAAATAATTTAGGAACTGAGATCAAGTCTTAAGACTTATGAACATTATGAATATTCTTAATTGTACAAAGAAAAAACAAACTGCGTCATTCTTAGAATTTTGCCACAGATCTTTATGTGTTCTGTCGAATAGGTGTGTATAAAAAAATCTACAGCAACATTTTACATTTACATACATTCACAACAAATGTATCTGCAGGTTTTGTGTAACGTGTTATTTTCTCTTATACATACAATGTTTATGCAAATTTCGGAGAGGCTGATTTTATTTTTACATGGAGGTAGTGCGTGTCTCATCTATGGAAACACTGTCCCCCAGGTCTCGCCTATCAGATCTCTCTGTCTCTAGCTGAGGTCTGAGAGGCCTCTCTCTCTTTCTCTCAGATCTCTGAGGTCTGAAGGGCAGCTGGTGCATTCTGATTGTGTCAGGCGCTCGGGGAACTAACAAGACGCAGAATGATGGTAATGTCCCCTCATTACCGCCACGCCGGGGGTGGTGACATCCTGACTCTAAGACTATTGAAACAGCAGTTTCCCTTTTAACCAGAACTTCCCTTCTGTTCAGAAAAAAGAAAAACTTTTCAGAGCATTGACTAGCTTGACAAGGACCAAAAATACACTGAACAAAATGGTAACATCTAAATTAACTGGTTAATTATATCGATTATAAAAAATATGATTTAATACCACAGAATCAACCTAAATTGATACCATACATTTATACCAACAAAACATATGTGTATGGGTTAAATCGGCTAGCTATTTAAGGGAACAATTGCATGTTAACACTTTTTATAGTGTACTATTAGACAGACAACCAGGTGAACTTGTTTCTTATAAAATGAAGCAAATATATATGTCTGTTTCATTACAATCCCTCAAGTTAACAAGTTGTTTTACATTCACAATATGATCACAACAAAATGTGTCACTATTTTAAATAATTATGAATTCTTGTAATACAAGTATTCAGTAGTGTTTGAAGTGTCTTATAGCCATGCAAGTCAACAATTTAATCTGCATTTACCCACGGGAAAGCATGACTACCTTTCAACGCTCATCGTCCTGATAAGAGCAGAGCAGATGGTCTCACATTTTTATCGTGTCTATGTCCACGGCATTGACCCTGTCTGTGTGTCGCCACAGAGAGCGCAACATCACCTCTCTTCTCCTGTGCAACGCTGGAGACAGTATTGCTCCATTTTCTGACACTCCAGAAATGAGAATGAACATGTGAGTGGCCATGTCGCCCCTGAGGACAGACAGAGAGCAGAGAAGAGGCACTGCACGAGCATGTGAGTGATGTGCCCAGTGTCAGCTATTGATCATAGCCCAAGGAACACACAGATCTCAAACACCTACTCATATCCACTCATCGCTCCAGAGAATAAAGGAAAGATAGCAACCAAATCTTTAGTGAGGCTGAATGAAAATCTTAACTGGATCGATTTGTGTGCTTTTCAGTGTGGGACTGGGGGGGGGGGGGGGGGGGGGGGGGGGGGGGGGGGGGGGGTTGGCTTGTCCCCGTTGTGAAGTGCTGATGAATCTGCCTCCAAACTGGCTGCAAGCCAGTATCACAGAAGAGTGAATATCTCTACTCACGAGGGACCACTTCCCTTTCCCCAAAAACAACCCGCTTATGTCCCACACTTTCACTAGCTCTCTCTCTTCATCTTGCGCTTCCTTCTCTTTGCTTTTAAATATTTAAAAAAAAATAGCATTTTGAGGATGAATTCATTTTAAAAGAACTAAAAATTGGGGTTTAAGCTGGTAAAATATCAGAATTTAAGAACACTTTTTTTGCAAAGAATGTTGAATACAATAACAGAGTGTAGTGATATTTCTCATGAGCATTTTAGTTCAATATTCTAACATTGCTTTGTAAACAGTGAAATTTAGGGAATTAAATCATGAATATTAAAACTAATTTAACACAGAAACCGCTATAAACAACATGTTTATTAAAAGCCATAACTGTAGAATATTGATTGATACACTAATTATGTAATAACTTAAATGGAATGAGAAATACTGAATATCTTTTTTTTTTCCAGGGTAGAAAACATAATTGTTGCAACAACTTGCATTGACAGTAGGGATGTAGGCAGAGGTGTAGGCAGCACAATAACTGGCATGTATCGCTTGTGTACAGGCATGACAAACACACATTCACATACACTCAAAGAGTGCAGAACTCTCGTATACAGTCGCCAAACATCTCTCGGCCTTTTCTCTCTCATCTACTCATCACCTCTACATGCACCTTTTTGTAACTTTTGACTTCCACAATAAAACAAGCCAGCAAGCACTCTCGCTTTACAACAAAAACAGAGAAAAAGTTTACCACTTTCTCTCTGATCCTCTCCCCACCCTCTCTGCTTCCTCCACATTCCAGTTTCTCCTTGAAAACATTAAGAGGCTGTCTGTCGGGGAAAGCGAGAGGAATTAGGAAAGAAAGCATCCCTGAGCCAGGTGAGATTACTCCCCTCAACTGAGTCCATTACTTAACAGGGTCAGTAGTTAGAGGAGCCAGATCCGTTCAGCACAAAGAAACCTGAACCAGCAGCCTCTCTTCTGGACAGTGGCGCAATAACTAAGTGTGCTGACTCCAAAGATGGTCTTTGAAAGTAAACTCCCCCCTTTAGTTGCTGTTTTACTCAATAAAATTCCCTATTTATTTATTTTCCAAAATATTGTATATGTTCAATTTGCCTTGGTTTTGACAATGACCCTGGGACAGACATCTTCCTGTCACCAAAGGTTGAAACAATCACGCTTCCTGTGACTGCTTCATCTTAGTCAGCACTAGCTGCACCGATCGTGTTGGCACTGCCCTGGGCTCTGCTCTATCTGCCGAGAAAAGATGGTGGGTGTCTCCCTAACCACATATCCTCTTTCACTCTCCTCTCCTCTTCTCCACTCCACCCTTCTCTTTCTCTCAACCAAGGCCAGCCAAGAGTCGTTTCATCTCGCACCCACACACACATGCAGCACAGAGAGGGGAAAAAAGGAAAACAGACACTTCACTATAATCACATGTACACACGCTCCTGTAAATTCACGCAAACATACACCTGATCCCAAGGAAAGAAAGAAAGAAAGAAAGAAAGAAAGAAAGAAAAGAAAGAAAGAAGAAGAAAAGAAAGAAAGAAAGAAGAAAGAAAGAAAGAAAGAAAGAAAGAAAGAAAGAAAGAAAAGAAAGAAAGAAAGAAGATGCACGGATATGAAACACAAACACATGATCAGTACAGAAGATTGCAAAATGAACTGAGCTTCAAATCAATATATATATATATATATATATATATATATATATATATATATATATATATATATTATATATATATAAGAAAATAGGTCTAAAATGGGTATTTTTTATTTTTGTATTTGTTACATTAGAGAAGATGTTTAATAAATAAATAAGAGAGCCCCCTTAAACCGCATTCAACAAATTATTGTTGTAGGATCTGTGTTCAGTCTTCAGATCTCAAAATAGGCTACATGAGAACATACAATATAAATGTTCTTTAACAGTTACAATAGTTACTAAACTAAATGAAAGCAACTGTATAATCGGACGAATCGAACACAATCGTACATCTTTTTTTAAAGGGTATTTTTCCTTTAATATGTGTCTAATTACTTTCACTATAAGTTTCTATTTGACAGTCGTGTCGCACCCGCAACCGGAAGATTTTTAGTTTTTACATCTTTCAGTCAAGGTCTAAAAAATTCAAAATTCAATATTACTTATTTAAGATTAAAGAAATTATATTGCAGTAGGCTTTTTACGTTTTGGTGAGGTGATTAAATTAATTTGCAAACAAGACTGGAGATTTCAGCTAATCGTTTTGCGGAAAATCTGTAATTTTCAGTGGCATTCGTTTTCAAATTATTATTATATTATAATTAATAATAATAATAATAATAAAGAATAGAACATCAATAATAACAATATTGTATTTGCCGTGTCATTTTACGTTATTTAGGCCTAATCGAAAATTTTTAGGTTTTTATGCAAAATCATCTACAATATAAAGTACAAAACAATGTTTAAAACATTTATATTTTAAATATAGATATATATAAGGGGCGGGGGGGAGACAAGTGGTTCATAAGAGGATGCTGAGAAGCCTCAGAGAGAGTGATGAAGTCGCCTGCACCACAGCCTCTCAGAGTTTCCACGGGGGGAAAAAGGATCAGATTCAACACCTGAAAAAGGTTTGCGATGTGATCACAGCCCTGTTTCAGCAATGCGTGTAAAAAGAATCGCATCAAATGAAGAACCTTTAAGTGCTCGTTCGTAGTGCAGCCGATTAGTCAAGATTGAGCAATTAGAACCCATTAATAACCAAACTCACATTAACAATATAGGCAACTGCATAAAATAAACCCTACCACAGGGACCCAGGATCCAGAATATTTGCTTATGTGGGTTTGATATTAATATCGACCATTGCACGTGGTCAGCAGTGTCAGTATTTGTGGAAATGCAGGTGTACCTTTAATTTAAAAAAAAATCGGATCGGAAATTATTTGATGATTAAGATGTCGTGATCTTCTTGTTAACAGTAGCCTACAGATAAAGCTGAAATTAATTTAGGACGCAGAAATGTAGGTTAAATTACACGCTTGAAAAAGCTTGCAGCCGCTCTTTAGAAAAATACATTTGAAACAAATAAAAATACACATTTGGAAAAATACATATTTGAGGGAAAAAAACGTATTTCAATCGCAATGCATTTAAAAAAAAAAAGAAAATAAAAAATATCAGTGTCAAACTAGCTTCTTGCCATCTGTGAGAGCAGCATCATTATTATTATTATTGATTATGAACAGGATAATGATATTATTTTTTGACATTTCTC
>CM070819.1:30434446-30479446 GCA_036326025.1 Chrosomus eos
GTTGTTTCTGAAAACAACACAGGCATTAATGTGTAGTAAGAATACCTTTTAAAAACGTGTAACAAAAATATATTCTTCCATTTGTATATTCAATAACTCTAAATTCCAAGGAAATTGTTTCTTTATTTAGTCTCTATGGTCACATCTCCCATCTCAAATTCTCTTCCCCTCTTCAGTTCTCGTTCTCTCTTGAATGTACTGGTCTCTTGATTTTCCAAGTGCAACTGAGTGTTTCAAGTCAAGCTGGCAGATCAGCTTCTGACCTCCCTATTAATAGTTGTTATTTGTGAGAGGTTTGAGAGGACTCTGACAATAGCCCTTTCCCTTTTTGCTTGCTGTCCTTTTCTTTCAGTTTGTCCTGTCCTCATTCTCTCTCTCGGGGGTAAGGGTGAGCTCAGATCCTGTCAGTGGCAGCAGCAGCAGTGGTAGTCAAGTAAAGCAGAGAGTCACAGTAATGGACTCCTTTATTAAAACTATTATTCTGCAAGACTTCAAATTCCCCCAAGACTAGGGCCATGTCGAAGCTGATATAATTAACTAGAGGCTCAGCTACGGATCAATTACCAGACAAGCAAGTGATAGCCAAATCAATGAAAGATCATCAGCCACATTATCTGTGTTGCAACTCATTAGAGTAAAAGAGAAGAGAGCATGCTGGGAGTCCTGGGGCTGTGGCACTGCGGCAGCACAGAGGGCATTGACTTTTCCTTAGCGACCCATGTCAGTTTTTTGTGTGACATTGTTGTAGATATCATAAAAGGTGTTTTTATTTATCAAGGGTCCTCCATATGGTTTTTTAACGAACCAAGAAGTGGTGAAAAGTGTTTTTGCAAATGACTTGACATTGATAATAAACTTTGCCTGTGCTGAGGGAAAGCTGGTAAACAACAGAGAGAAAAAAATCGTTATCTGACAAGTGAATGGCAAAGTAAACCCTAATTAATTATTCATGAGGTGACATGATGATTTTTGTTCCTGTAGAGGATGGTACTAGCAAAATCAAGGTCATAGGTTTGATACCCAGGGAATGCATGAACTGATAAAATGTATAACTTGAATCTTGAATTGTACTAAGTCACTTTAGTAAAAATGCACCTGTCAAATGCAAATTTGTAAATTTAATGATTTTTATGGTGCTGTATTTTATTTACTGTTTATTATTATTTAAAATTATTTAAATGATTTCATTTGAATTAATTTGATTTTAGATTTATTTCTTACATTCTCTGTTTGTAGGTGTGCAATGTCAAATAAATATGATTTAATTAAAATTGATATTTACATAATCTATGTTAGTTACTGTACCTAATAATAATCTATTTGATGTTCAGCAAAGACAGTTTTTTTTTTTCTGACAAAATGCAGTCTTGCATTCTGTATTGTGTTCCAGGTTTTGGCCTGTTTTGGCCACGATGGAAAGAAAGAATGAATGATAAAAAAATTAAAAATAAAAAAGCTAGGTAGATCAAGACAGGTTTTTTAGAGAATAAGGAGTAGCCTGTTCACAGGAAGTGAGTGTGCATCTGAATTGACTGATTCTAATCTCTCCCCTGCACAATGATGCCCACTTAATGGCTGAGATAAGGTTTTCGCTACGCTTTGGAAAGTCTTCGCCTCTCTGAGCCCCTAAATTAGGGTTCACTTTTAAAACAATTGCCGTAGTAGTGCCATTTTTCCCATCTCACATTTAATCCACAGTGGAAAAGTGTCCAGCTCATTTAAGTTGGTGAGGTAAATCTGTTAAATAAACAATGTATTCGAGGAGATAAGGAGGATGGAGATTAGTGGCCACCCTGTCTTACAGACACATACTGTACACACAAGTAAATGAATGAGTGGGATATTAGTGCACTCTTCATGTGACTTGAAGACAGTGTGTCGATCAGATAGCAGCCAGATAGAACTGTCACTGTTCTGTTCTGCTGGAAGACGCAAAAGGGCCACAAGACATCATATGACACCATGAATAAACAACCTTTTACTTGTGTAGAGAACGAGAGAAAAAAGTGAATGTCCCCTGAACTCAAGAGCCACACGTGATCCAAATGCCATCGATTGTGCAATCACTCAGTATTCCATGTATACCATTGCGACCAGCAATAGCAAAGGACTAGGAGAGAAAAAAAACAAAGACATTCTCATGTTGGCCTACTTAAAAAAAATAGTCACTCATAGAACATGTGGATGTTACAGTTTTAAATAGTTAAATAGAAAATAAACTTCAACCTGCCTCACTTCTACCTGCTGTATAGTACATAAGAACTGCCAATTGATGTGACTTTTTTACCCATTGCCACACATCACACAATTAGCAGCATTACAGTTGCCCTAGGCTGCGTTTCCTAAAAGCATTGTAAGCCTAAGTAGATCGTAGAACCATTGCCACCAACTTAGATCACAATGCTTTTGAGAAACGCAGCCCTAGGATCAGACGCGTCTCGTCTGTATGGGCAGGTGGGGCAGAACCACACCAAAATATTAATTCAAAACATAGACCTCTATGTAAGCTGATTCATGAATAAATGGTAAATGTGTTCAGCATTCTGCAACAATTATTTTTTCAGATTTTGTAGACTATTTTAAGTCGCAAAATCAGGATATTAAATTTTACGTCTGGCTATCCATTTAAATCTGTGGTAAAAAATGGAACTGCAGCGTGCTCTAATTGAGAGCCATTAGCCGCGTTTCCACTGCCGGGCCAGAGCCGAGCCGTACTAGTGCGTGCCAGGGCCAGTCGCGTTTCCACTGTCACTTCCAGGGCAGATAATTAACTTTCCATAGTTCGAGTTGATGGACGGTGTGCTGGGTCACCGTCCCTCTGTTAGTGGCGACTCGCGAGACAATCGGGACACTATTGCAGCCACAGCCGGGCGGTGAGTTAATATACATGCTATCTTCCTAACTTAAAAAATAAATAAATTCATAATACCCGCTGTAATGGGTTGGATTGTATGATGTTTGATCCAGAAAGGCGTGTTAGGGGCGGGGTTTAGGGCAGCGCTGCGAGGCTACTGGCCCGGCAGTGGAAACGCAAGCCCGGTGCTTGAGGCCAGAGGCCACTGACTCGGCTCGGCTCGGCTCGCTGTTAGCCCTGGCCCGGCCCTAGCCCGGCAGTGGAAACGCGGCTAGTGGGGCAGATTTCAGACTGCCCTGCTTATTTTCATGTTAGCTTGAGTAAACCTGGCTCCAGACAAAGACAATAGGTGTGTTCGACATCAGCTGCGGCTGGATGTAACCATTCGGCGAAAGTTGTAGAGTGCAGGCGTTGAGGAGCTGAAACGGAGATGTCAAGTCAGACACTTTCTGCTTCCTGTAGCGAACGCTCTCGCATAATGTTTGCATACCACAGCGGAAGTGAAGTAAATGCAATATTTGTCAAATACACAGACGTTTCAGATACATTTCCATTTAATACTTTATGCACTGTTTAATACAGCGTCTGCTTGTACAAGAATACAGTTCAATATAAGCCTATACTATTTAAAGTAAAACTAAGTAGTTTTTCAACCTTCATAATATATTTCCAAGACCCTTGTGATGGTACATCAACTTAAAATAAGTTAAATGACTCGTCTGCCATAGCCTGACGGGGTCTGTATCGCTTTTACTGGCACTATGTAACTTCGGGTTTCGGGTAGGAACCCGTGCACAAAAAAGAACTACAAAACTCAACTGCTTTACGTCAAGCGCTACAATAGTCATTATTTCGTTATTCTTCGTTTCTGATGTCGCAATACATCATCCTTTCATGAAATCGTGTAACATACTCTACCTTGTCTGTGGACATCGTTCATTCTAAAGCCAGTGCTGGATAAACAGCGAGAGTGCGTGCGTGCGACGGTAGGCTAAATTATTTACGACAGCGGCAATGGACAATTTCGTTTCCAACCAGTAGGGCGACCGAAGAGGAAAAGTTGCTTGGTGTTACTTTAAATACCAATAAATGTAGTGGGGTCTACGTTTTTTTTTTTTTTTTTTTTTTGATAAACATGAAACAACATCACGACCACATGAAAAGAGATTTTACTGGCAAAAAAAAAACAGATTTGTGTGCAATCATGGAACAGTTGTGTCATCATCAGAGTTTGTGCAGCCGCTCTTGAGGAGCTGCGCAGTATGAATCAGCCGGCTGCACTCGAATCTCTCTCGCGGTACTTTGATGGCATATGTCACAGTCAAGTGCATCGGCGCAGTCTCAGGTCGGACACACTTTCTAACCAGCATGCATTGCTTCAAGTCAGCTGCTGATCGGCCTGTGCAGTGTTGTATGAAGTCGAACAAGCCTGATATCAATCCGCTTCATCTATGTGTATATTAGTCTGCATCAAGTCAGTTGGTCCCACTTTATATTAAGTGGCTTTAAGTACTATGTACTTACATCAAAAAATAAGTACAAAGTACTTATTGTGTTGATGTTGTATTGTAAAATACTTGTGCTGCTACTGAGGTGTGAAACGGGTAAGGTTAGGGGCTGGTGTGGTGGTATGGGTAGGTTTAAGTGTGGGTTAAGGGAAGGGTCAACAACTGTAATTACAAATGTAATTACAGCTGTAATAACACACAGGTATTTTCAAAATATAAGCACAATGTAAAAACATGTACACAATAAGTCCATTGTATCAAATTATTAATTTCAATGTAAGTACATAGTACCTATAGCCACTTAATATAAAGCGGATGGGTCTCCCGTACAACAATGTAACTCGCTGATTAACTACCATTGTATTATGTATTTTTGGAAAAAAACTAACCAACTCACGACTGTTCCCGAAACCGTAGTAACATAGGCTACATGGTCACAACATTTGAACCTTTTTTTGAACATTTAATGACGTCAAGCAGGTGGATGAGTAATAACTTCTGCTAATTAATCTATTCGAGATCTCCGAGATGCTGATGTAATGATCATGCCACCTACTGACTACTTCACTGTTTTTGTTCCATGTCATTTAGCTTTATTGGATGTTTGATTCATCACGGGTTCCCACTTACATCTTACTCCGGAGTTCCCTTGCTCATTTTAAGCACATGCGCATTCTTTAAAAATGCAGCTGATTGTTGACATGCTAAAATATATAGATTAAAATGGATATATATTTAAATAGAATGAAACATATAGAATGAACTTAATGTTAGGTTGCTTATTGTGTCCAAGAGCATGATCTAATAAGTACACATGACATTTAGCAAAAAAAAACATGCTTCTAACCACAGCTTGAGAGGTGTAGTGCTAACCATGTAACTTTGCGATGCTGTTTTCAAATGTTCGTTGGAACTATGGTTTGAACTATTTTGAACTACTAGCCAAATCTTTGAACTATGTAGGTAACTTGTGGAACCGAACGTAACTTGAGACCATAGTTGGCTAATGATGAATTTGGGAAGAGCGTCACTGGTTGTCTTACATCAGCTCTGCTGACTGAGGTGAAGAGCGATGCTTGAACTCTATCAGTTTTAAAAACGAGGGGTTTTCTTGTGTCCACTCTCTTCTGTCAATTTTTTTCTCTGTGTCTTGCCCCCTGACCTCCTCTCGGCTTAGCCTCTCCAGACTCAACCAACTTGCAGAGCATCATCTAGTTTGTAAACCTGTCTATAATGCTGATCCCCAATGTCACCGCTTAGAAAACTGAAAGTAGGCCTAGACCAGAATTCAAAATATAATAGTATTGTTAAGGACTGCCTTAATTAGTAGGTGGCCTTTTGAGTTACATTCTTTTGGTAATTTAACGCAGCTTGTTTCGTTTTCTCTAAACATTCCTTTGGATTTTGTATGTAGGCCTATAGAGAGAGACTAAAAAAGCATATTGTAATTTATAATATATGAAGAGTTCAGATGCAAAAGCCTCTAAATGCCATCTGAAATGTTATTCTAAAATGATCATTTTTATCAAGCTCGTATATTTAAGTTCAATAATCTCACTTAAATGGCAAGAAAAATTACCCATTAATTGTCATTTAAGTGAAATTACTGAATTTAAATATACAAGCTTGATAAAAATGATCATTTTAGAAGAAAATTTCAGATGGCATTTAGAGGCTTTTGCATCTGAACTCTTCATATTTGTCTTGTAATATGTAATCAATTGAATTGCAAACCAAGAGGTGAGGGATTTTTGCATTACAATGCCTTCTGGCAATCTTATTAGGCAGAACGATCGATAGGTGATTGAAGCAGTGCATGCCAGTTAGAAATTGTGTCCGACTTGAGACAGCACTGACGCCACGTGGCTGTGACGTATGCCATCAAAGTACCACAAGAGCGATTCGAGACAATTTCTAACCGGCATGCACTGCTTCAAGGCAGCTGCTGATTGGACTGTGCAGCGCTGTATGAAGTCGAAAAAACCTTATAACTCTCACACCTGTTCATGCACATGCACACCTGTTCCATATCAGCTCGTTGTGTCTGATTGTGTACAGTCTCAGTTTTAGTTCATTGTACTGTCAGTAAAATTCAGCTTTGTAAATGCCAATAAAAAACAGTCTGAATTTTAAATAGCAGAATGGCACTCTACTTTTACTATTTATGCCATACAATATATGGTAGAAATAGTAAGAATATTATACTATTCCAAATTCAAACTATATTAAATAATATAACCTTTTTTATTTTCCTTTGTTGAAGTTGTCACTGGCAGAGTTGAGACAACTCTCAGGTATTCCACCTAAACACCAGAGGTCAAACTCGCCCGTTTGCAAATCATGGCACTCTTTGGCCATGTACATTAAACATTTTGTATTTGTTCTGTGCAGTACTTTATCTGATTACAAACACAAAAAATACAAACTTTTATCTATATTTAATAGATAAACGATTTTGAAACAAATACCTGTGCCAGTGTGCAGGCACAGAATAATTGTGGAGACACAGAATAATTTGGCACAGAATTAGAATTTGGTTGGCACTGCAGAAGTACTTGTGCTGTACAGCATCAGCGGCATATTTACCAGATCTGTCCAAAGAGCAGAAAAAAAATAACATGCATAGTATTTTTGACCACACAGATTGTAATAAACAAATAAAGAAATGTAATCGATAAAAAAAAAAAAAAAAAAAAAAAAAAACCCTCATTGATCAAACACATTAATCAGTTTAAAAATCCAAAAATACAATCAGGCCACCAACTCAATAGCCACCAAAGTCTAGACACCAAGTCTAACTCAAAACATTGTAGGGGAACAAGTGGTTCAAGGTGAGATCCTTTACAATAATTTTACAGCTCTGCCATGTGTGAAAAGGAGAACTCAGAACGGAGTATTAAACCATACACAAAATGCATGTCAAAAACAGCATGTGTTCAAAAAAAAAAGGTGCTAAATGCCATAAATTACAGTTTATTCAATAAGAGAGATGAGAAAACCATCCAACTATCAATAAGAGAAGGTAACCCCTACCATATCATGAGCCAGCACCACTTATATTTCGAAGTAAATTACTTGATTGGATTAAATTTTAAATATGGTCATTGTATAAATTGCCCCACGCAGAACAAATCATACGTCAAACATTAGACAATTTGTTTCTGTCTAAGGGTCACTACTGTTTTCCACAGAGATGCTATATAGAAAATGTTGACAAAAGCAATTGTAAATGATTACACAAGAAACCATTTTATTAGAACATTTTATCTATGCACATTTGAGTTAATTTTATTTATTTAAAAGATAATTGTTTAAATCTAACAGCTGTGACAGACACATCCTAAATAAAACCTTAGTTCTGATCTATTGTACAGGCTTTGTACCCACACTTAAAGGAACACTCCACCGTTTTTTTCATATTGAACTATATAATTCCCTTAACTAAGACGAGTTGATACATACCTCTCTCATCTCAGTGCGTGCACTCAATCATTCTGGCGTGCAGCGACACTTTGATAGCCCAGTTAATTCATTAGGATCCAAACAGAGATGAAGTTAGAAGCGACCAACACCTCAACGTTTTCCCTATTTAAATACAGTTACACGAGTAATTACACGACCAAGTATGGTGACACAAAATAAAACGTGGCGCTTTTCTAAGCAGGTAAAATAGATAATTTGTGTATAATTTTGTGTATAATATAATTTGTGGATAATAATGTATGGCGGAATAGCACTTGAGAGCACTTCGACTCGGCGCAGTAATATCATCACTCCAGGATCATTCAGTAGTGATTCATTCATTCATTCATTCATTCATTCATTCATTCGTACATTTATCCTCAAAATACCATGACAAGACATCCAAATAGGAGCCTCCGATCTTGAAACTTGAAAAAGAAGCAACCAGAGACCGTCAGAAAGAGATGAACAAATTGTGAAGCTTTCCTATTCTGCATATAAGAATCACTGGTGCATGTCCCTGGAGCTCCTGATTAGGTTTACTCACTCACATGCCTGTCATCAATTACTCCTCTTTGACACATGGACCAGTCCACCTCATGGAGCTCACAGGGGGGTTTCAACACTAAGAATGGTGTGACCCAGTCAGATAAATGGAAAGAAAGAAAGATTCAAATACCAACTCAAATTAAATGATATGCACGGACTATAATGTCATAATGTCCATAGTACATCTAACATCATTCTCCCTACATGTTTTTGATAATGTTGCAATGTAATGACCTCATGAGGGAAGATCCATAAAGCTGTCTGTCATTTGATTCCACTGCCCGAGCTCTGAGAGGAAGCAAAAACATGTGTGTCCTATTATCCAGGGGACATTTATTGATGGCGCAAGCTGTCGTAGAACATGAATGTTAACAATCAGGAAACAAGGGCCTGCATGCAGCACAGTACTGATGAGCAAAAGTCTGCAATGAATCACATATGAAAATGAGGCAGAGGTGCTATGTTTTCTTGAGGAGAAAGAAGAAAGAAAGAAAGAAAAAAGAAGAAAGAAAGAAAGAAAGAAAAAGAAAGAAAGAAAGAAAGAAAGAAAGAAAGAAAGAAAGAAAGAAAGAAAGAAAAGAAAGAAAGAAAGAGAAAAATCTATCTATCTTTATTTAATAGATATTCCCCCTTTTGTAAATCTATAGTTTGCTCTCTTGTTTCATTGTTAAATGACAATAAAGTAAACTTTGATAAACCTTAATACATTATGGGGATAGAATATACAGTTTGTACAGTTTAAAATCATTATGTCTATGGAAAGTCCCCAAAAAACATGTAAACCCAAAATGCGTGTGTGTAATTCTTTCTTTTTTCCTTTTCTATTTTGTTAGTGTCTTGCACACACAGTTTTGGCCCATTTGTACCTTCCCTCCCTCCCTTTGTCTCCTTATTCTCTCTTGTTCTGGAAACAGGATTGTAGAGTTGCAGCAGAGACCACAGTCCCTTTCACCAGAGACATGACTGAATAATTCAACCACTCTTTACTCTTCTCCTGCCTGCCACCCATTAAAACTGTTAGCCTCTTGAATGCACCCGCCACCCTGTTTTTCATCCCACAGCGCTGTAAGACCTTCTCGCTTTGCTCCGGCATTTTAAAAAGCTGTGATGAGTGTGTATGTGTGTAGAGTAGCCGGTTGAGTGGCTCTCTGTCATGGCAGTAAATAAATAAATAAGCAGGTGTGTATAAATGTGTAAATAGGGCTGGCCACAGAGCTGACAACTGAGAGAGAGCCACCATGCTGCATCATGACAAGACGAGAGAGAAGTGTATCTCCAGGGTCCTGTCCACTCCATGTCTTTCACTCCTCTCTTTCTCGCTCTCTTTCTCAGGCGTGCCGTGACCAGACTCACTCTCACTTACAGAACCTCTAGATTTTGATTAGGCTCAGTCCAGGGCTGGTCACACCACAGTTTTATGGTGTTAATTCAGAGGGCGCCCCAGACAGGGTGATGAGCTATTTTCCCACCACTTTATGCCAGTGTTATTGTTTCTACCTCTGTGCTCTCTTGCTCTTTATTTTCTTTTTTTGTTTGTTTTTCCTTCACTGATCGAGGTTATCTTTAATTTTGCTTTAGATAATGTTTTAGTCACTTTATTAAATCCAGCTCTTTGTTTATGCAACTACACTGTAAAACAATATTTTTTACAGTTGTAATTGAAGATTTTTCGAGTATGTTTTACAAGAAACTCAACATTTAATTGATGAATTGAACGCACAAGATTAATTGGAATTTAAAAATGGAATGACAGGAAGAGGAATTTACAGAATTTGAATTGATGTAATTCTGTAAATACAAAGACAAGGAACAAAATTATTTGTTTGAGTTTATATATACACTATATAATAAATATACAAATATTTACAAACTCAAAATAAAATATTGTTGCTGCTTATTCAGTTACTTCAATAGAACAAGTTAATTCAATACAGTTCTTACAAGATGTTGTTACAACTTTCAAACAATTTACTTAATCCATTTCAGTTACTGTGTGAGTGTTAATTGAGAAGTATTGTAATAACTGGGAAAAATATTTCCACTTCCAATCATGTTTTGGAAGGGAGTGGGGCTAGACTTACCATTGTGGTTAAGTGTAGACCATGTGCTTCTCACTAACATAGTTGCTTTAATAAAAACAGTAAAGAATGTCATGGATGCACCTTCATAATTCATCTTGACAAACTTTGTTTTTATTGTTAGACATTACATAAATAACACAAACATAAGTTTGTCAATTTATTTTAATTCCACTTCCTTGCATTCAAATTCAAATGGCATTTTTGTATTTATTTTAAATCTGTCCATTGCATAAATTGCCACACTAACACCCACAATCATGCATTACACTTAATGGTGTCCCTCAAGGTTCTGTCTTAGGGTCACTACTGTTTCCCACAGACTTGTACAATATTATGTAAGAAACATTTATTTTATTAGCTGATTTTCACACACAAAAAAAGTGTCAAGCCAAAATTCAATTCAATTCAATTAATCTTGAAAAACTTTTATTTTAAAAATTACATTTATATTTATATTTTACATTTTTCAAATTATTGTCTCATGCATGTCTCATTACCCATACCCTCTTAACAAATCTTAGCCTACATGAAGGTCAGAAAGGAAGAAAGTTTCTACTATATCTGCCTTCACCTCAGATCCCCAACCACGGTATTGTCACGGTTGATACAGGAGACAGACAGGTGGTAAGTGAAATGGTGTTTATTAACAGAACAGCAGAAGCAGACGGAGTTATGGTGAGTATCTTAACAGATGATAATTGGATGGACTTAGCCACAGGAATAATCAGAGTCTCTGTTACAGATGATGATGACCCGTCACTGGAAAGGGCTGCAGTAGAACGGCTGGGAACTGGAGACGGTAGATGATGATGAAGATAATCCGATAGGAACAGGTGAGTAGCAGGTAAGTAGCAGGTAAGTCTTTGGCATATCATGGAGAGTCTGCGTGTCTATGTAACGACGAGATCAGACAGTGACTGCAGGGAGAGTGAGTGTTATATAGTCCGTGCTGGTGATGAGATGACGTGATGGAGATCAGGTGTGATGATGAGGGAATCGAGTGCAGGTGAGGATCCAGGGGAATGCTGGGAAATGTAGTGAATACGGATGATGAAGTTAACGTGAATGTGACATTACACCCCCCTCCGGAAAGCGCGACCTCGCGCTGCAGAGGAGACAAGGCGGAGCAGATGAGAGAGGACGTGTCCAGGGCGGAGCTGTGGGACCCTCGGGCGTCCAGGGCGGAGCTGTGGGACCCTCGGGCGTCCAGGGCGGAGCTGTGGGACCCTCGGGCGTCCATGGCGGTGAGACCCCTTCGGGTGGCCATGGCGGTGAGGTCCCTTCGGGTGGCCATGGCGGTGAGACCCCTTCGGGTGGCCATGGCGGTGAGACCCCTTCGGGTGGCCATGGCGGTGATGAGACCCCTTCGGGTGGCCATGGCGGTGAAGACCCAGTAGAAGTTTCCAAGATCCCCAACTGAGCCGAATGGACCCAGAGCCGAGGTGACACCACAGGTCTGGAGGGCCAAGGCAGATCTGCAGGCTCATGGGACCGACACGGAGAAGGGGCTCTGGAAGCCCGTGGCGTAACCAGTGCGAGGGAGGACGACTGAGGAGCAGGAGGGAAGATGGAGCCCGGTGGAGCAGAAGGGATGCAGGGCAGAGGCACAGCCGGTAGCACGGAGTCCCGAGGTGGAACCAGGGTGACGGCTGACCAATGTGAGGAAGGAAGGAAGAGTGAGCCTGGTGGAGATATAGGGCTGACAAGACCCGGCGGAGGTGAGGGCACAATGAGCCGCAGAGAGGCTGTAGGGTCGGAGGACCAAGGTGGAGTCAGAGGTTCAGGGTATTGAGGCAAGGACAGGGGATCCACTGACCAGGGCGATGCTGAGGCTTGGAGACCCAGAGGCGGCTCCACAGCGATACTGGGGGGTAGCTGTGGATGGGCAGCAGGGTCGACAGGGCTCAGTAGAGGCGAGGCAGTAGAGCATGAAGACATCAATAGCGGAGGTGGGAGAGGGAGGCAGGGTGGGAATATAGTTTCTGCTGGACGCGCCTGCGACGGCGGTCTCTGGCTGGACGGCGGTCTCTGGCTGGACGGCGGTCTCTGGCTGGACGGCGGTCTCTGGCGGGCAGGCAGGGCTCATGGCTGGCGCAGGCAACGGGCTCAGGCTCTGGCGCTGGGTCAACGGGCTCTGGCTCTGGCGCTGGGTCAACGGGCTCTGGCTCTGGCGCTGGGTCAACGGGCTCTGGCTCTGGCGCTGGGTCAACGGGCTCTGGCTCTGGCGCTGGGTCAACGGGCTCTGGCTCTGGCGCTGGGTCAACGGGCTCTGGCTCTGGCGCTGGGTCAACGGGCTCTGGCTCTGGCGCTGGGTCAACGGCTTGGCTTGCCTGGGTCAACGGGCTCTGGCTCGGCGCTGGGTCAACGGGCTCTGGTTCAGTGAAAAAGTCTATTAGGTCCATACTGGCAGGGGCCAGCGGTAGCGTCTCTGTGCTGGATGGGACCAGCGGCGAAGGCTCAAATGGGCTGGACGGGACCAGCGGCGAAGGCTCTGTGCTGGATGGGACCAGCGGCGAAGGCTCTGTGCTGGATGGGACCAGCGGCGAAGGCTCTGTGCTGGATGGGACCAGCGGCGAAGGCTCTGTGCTGGATGGGACCAGCGGCGAAGGTTCAAATGGGCTGGACGGGACCAGCGGTGAAGGCTCTGTGCTGGACGGGACCAGCGGTGAAGGCTCTGTGCTGGATGGGTGTGTTCCGGGTCGGGAACCGACACTCTCCAGACACCGGATCACGGTCTCCCTCCAGCTGAGTCCGGTGGTGTCTGGAAGGTCGATCTGGTGGTGAAATCTGGCCCCGAGCCAGAATAAGGTACTCAATCGCTCGTCAGCCACGTTACTGACGAGTGCGATGCGGATAAAGCCTTCCACAAAAGAATACCAACTTTGGCTCTCCTGAGCCAGGACGATAATTTTTACCCCATCGTCCATCTTGGGGCGGTCTGATCTTCTGTCACGGTTGATACAGGAGACAGACAGGTGGTAAGTGAAATGGTGTTTATTAACAGAACAGCAGAAGCAGACGGAGTTATGGTGAGTATCTTAACAGATGATAATTGGATGGACTTAGCCACAGGAATAATCAGAGTCTCTGTTACAGATGATGATGACCCGTCACTGGAAAGGGCTGCAGTAGAACGGCTGGGAACTGGAGACGGTAGATGATGATGAAGATAATCCGATAGGAACAGGTGAGTAGCAGGTAAGTAGCAGGTAAGTCTTTGGCATATCATGGAGAGTCTGCGTGTCTATGTAACGACGAGATCAGACAGTGACTGCAGGGAGAGTGAGTGTTATATAGTCCGTGCTGGTGATGAGATGACGTGATGGAGATCAGGTGTGATGATGAGGGAATCGAGTGCAGGTGAGGATCCAGGGGAATGCTGGGAAATGTAGTGAATACGGATGATGAAGTTAACGTGAATGTGACAGGTATTAGGAACCTGTGGTATTTACAATGATATCACCCACAGCTTCAGGACCTAGTTCTTATTATAGTATACTTATTATAAAATCTCATGCCCACACATGCGTAACTATTGTGTGAATGCAAATGTCTTTTCACATCATATTTAGACATGTCTTACTCATGTCTTCACCGCATGTTTCAATTTATTAAAAGTGTAAAGATTGTGTAAGGTCATCAGTTCTTTACTAGCTAAAACTCATTGACTGCAATTGATTAAAGATAGACATTGAGCAGGAATACAAGCTACACTTCCGCTCTCATTTTCTCTCTCTCCTCTCTCCTTTGGGAAGACACTTCTCCTTTTTCCAGATCTGGCCAATTTGGATGGGCCCCAGCCAGAGAGAGATTACACAAAATCACATATCAAACATAATCAATCTTCAACCCCTGCAAGCCATCACCATCACTATGAATAATTACTGTTGTCCTTTGCCAGAGCCAAAATGTTGCCACCACTGTTTTTAGTCCAGACTGCCATTAACTATCAAGATGTATTTTAAAAAAGGTTACACCCCCCCCCCCTTATTTATTTGTTTGTTTGTTTGTTTGTATGTTTGTTTTTTACATATTCTCCCTTTCTCACTAATGTTTTATTTCCTCCCCCTCTCTCTCTCTCTCTCTCTCTCTCTCTCTCTCTCTCTCTCTCTCTCTCTCTCTCTCTCTCTCTCTCTCTCTCTCTCTCTCTCTCTCTCTCTCTCTCTCTCTCTCTCACTCTGTTTTGACATATCAAGGAGGAGAAAGGACAGTGCCTTCTTCCAGCTATTAACTTCTCTCACTGCAGGTTTCCACCCCATTCGGACAGGAAGACTGCACAAGTCATCATTAACCCCAAGTGCTGGTATTTGTGCTTCAGCCAACACATTTTCTGCCTACTAGAATGTGTGGCAACGCAGCCAAAGCCTTTTTGCCTCCAGACTGCACTGTCAAACACTAGAAAGGAACGTACAGCATTGTGTCTGGACAGGATGGTAAAAGAGACAGGAATGGAGGGAAGAAAAGACTCAAGTACAACGAAGAAAGAAGGAGGCAGAGAAATCTTTAGATGAGCGAGCACATCAGAGAAGGTTGCTGTGGAAATGAGGCAGCTCCAGTAGGAGGCTTCAGGAGCGGATGGCTGTCTTATCTGCTGGCAGCTGAGTGATGTGCACCTAAAGTCAGAGTAGTGGGAGCAGAGAGTCTCCTCACGCTACAGCATTCTACTAAAGATAGTGGAAATAGGCGCACCACACCGCATTAAATCGCTTTAGATGGTGAGGGAGAATGCCTGCAGGTCTATAAGCTCTCAAAACAAATCTCAGCAGAGTCTCTTCTCACATTTTTTACATCTGTATCTTTAGTCTAGCTCTACGAACTATGAAAACAAAAAAAATTGCGGGAGGAGCAAGTTCATATAGCTCAATTGCAAGTATATGGAAGATGTATAAATCCTCCTTTCCCTGTCTTACCCCCTTAACAATATTTTCTTAAGCATATATTTACTTACCCCCTTACTTACGTCACTCCTCTATTTCATTCAATTAATGATTAGGCACCACACAGGTAACAATAGCCGCGTTTCCACTGCCGGGCCAGGGCCGAGTCGTGCTAGTGCGTGCCAGGGCCAGTCGCGTTTCCACTGTCACTTCCGGGGCTTGATCGGGGCTTACTCGGGGCCAATTTCGGCCAATGGCCGTCGAATACCTTGGGCCAAAGCGGGCCAGCTCGGGCTAGAGGCGTGCTCACGGTTAAAGGCAGAGTTTATCGGTGTTATGGAAAGTTATGATCTGAAGCAACATTTCACTTTTTTTATTTCGTGCAAAATAATCGCTGATCGAAGATATCAAAGCTCTTCTGAGCATTTGGGCAGAAGAAAGGGTACAACGTCAACTTGACGGCGTGTGAATAAACAAGGACATTATAAAATACATCGATGCTGAACGTTTTAAGCTAAGCATTAAGCGAGCAACGCTTCAAGTTCAGGAAAAAAAATTTAAAAGTTGCGGGCGCAGTATTGTACAAGGCGATTAAAACGCACAATGGACAAAGCAGAGCCTCAGAGAAGGAACTTTCCATGGTTCGACTTGATGGATGGTGTGCTGGGCACCGTCCCTCGGTTAGTGGCGACTCGCGAGACAAGTCGGGACACTATTGCAACCACGGCCGGTGAGTTAATATACATGCTATCTTCCTAACTTAAAAAATAGATAAATTCATAATACCCGCTGAAATGGGTTGGGTTGTATGACGTTTGACCCAGGAAGGCGTGTTAAGGGCAGGGTTTAGGGCAGCGCTGCGGGGGTACTGGCCCGGCAGTGAAAACGCAAGCCCGGTGTTTAAGGCCCGAGGCCACTGGCTCGGCTCGGCTCGCTGTTAGCCCTGGCCCGACAGTGGAAACGCGGCTAGTGTCTGTTTCCGCTGTAGCTGTCAATAGATATATAGTGCTGTTTAAAAAGTATTGTAGGAAACTATTAGAGTGTTTAAGTCTGATATTTCTTCTCATTCACAGAAGAATGCATGTGCAAGAACCATTAATAAGTCTCAAATAAGTAATCTACACAATTCAATCTATTTGAAGGCATTCATAAATTCCAACCAATATCTTGACTTCCTTATAAATGGTATACTCATATTCTGGTATGAGCCAGGCAATATTATAAGAACTCCCAAGACTCTCAAGATGTCCATTCTCAGTTCAATTCAATTGTAGATTCCATTTGTACATTTAACCTACGCCCAGTCAACCATATAACAATTTTCATTTGGTCTTTATACATAATAAACTTTCACACTAAATAGATATACTGCTAGCTAGCTAAATAAATACATATTTTGTGAGGTAGAGAGAGAATTCTACTGTACATTAGTGTCATCGTCATTCTAGCTTATTTGGAATGTAAATAAATGTATTGTTACAATTCCCCCAGTCTGCCCTATATTCTTTCGATGCTTTAAGTAGTCAACTTAATTTATATAGCGCTTTTAACAATATAGATTGTTTCAAATCAGCTTTACAGTGATAATAGGAAATTAAAAAAACGCCTCGGTTACGACTGTAACCTCGGTTCCCTGAAGAGGGAAGTTGGAAGTATCCCTTCCCTGGGCCTCAGCCCCTGCCTCGACAGGATGTCTGCTTCCTGAATCTGGTGCCCAGGGATGTAGAGCCTGAGCCATCATCACCAGGTGATTATATGCCAGGTGAGATGGTGACCCGTCCCCGGGCACCGAGCGATCATTCATGATTGCTCCCCAGCCCGTGAGGGAAGCATCCGTCGGGAAGCGTAAAGCGACGAAAATGAGCTCCCAACACAGGAGCCTGGTATAAGAACCAAGGCTTCTTCCACATAACTAGGGTACGTAAGCATCGCAGCGTGACCCTGATCATGCGAAAGTGGTTGCCTCTCGGGGAAACCTTTGGTTCTGAGCCACCACTGCAGGGGTCTCATATACAACAGGCCAAAAAGTATCACGTTGGATGCTGCTGCCATCAGACCCCAGAGTCTCTGAAACGGTTTCACAGTGAGTGACTGGCCTAGCTTTTTTCTTTTCACAGCCGACAGGATGTACTCTATGCAGGGCCGGCTCTAGCCCTTTGGTTGCCCCAGGCGAGATTGATTTTTGCGCCCCCCCCCCCCCCCCCCCCTAAAAATAATGAGTATTTATTTAACTAAACAAAAATGCTCTTATAGTAACTCCAAAACTTCAACAAGCAAATTATGACTTGAACTGTATTAAATTGTTTATACAAATGCTACAAAGAACGCTCAAGGATAATTCAATCATCCTACATAGTTGCATTGTACAATACATTTTATTGACCATGTAATTGTAGTAGATAAATGGCAATTACTACCACACTACTATTATTACTAATCTATTAGGCTGCAACAAGGCTAGGGGGTTCGGGGGCATGCTCCCCCGTAAGAAAATTTGTGCATTTTAATGTTAAATTCATCAATCTGGTGCACTTTGAGAGTTCAAAATTAAAAGCTCAAACCCATATTCAGTGTTCAAATTAAACAAAGAAAAATTCAAACCTCTTTTAGTTAGTGTCTGTCTACATTACATAATAATAGTTATAATATTACTCCCATGATAATACTCATATATTGTAAAACAATGCACTGAAAAATAAAGGAAACTTTCATAAGTTTTGTACTAATTTCTATACTAATAGAAATAGTATTTTTTTATACTTCACATTAAAGGTGTGATTGGGCCAGCCCAGTGTCAATCAAGAAAACAACCAATGGGCCGCTGATCTACGCGTTTCATGCGGTATCAGGAAAAAAAGCTAACGCTGACTTTTTTTTTGACCAATGCGATGCGATGCATTACACCAGCACTAACCCAGCGCCGCAGATTAAGCAAAACAAAACGAATGGGCTATTTCTATTTTAGCCCCGGGCCACTTTTTTGCTTTATCCATCTTTTTCGACGACAACTCACTAGCTACTCGTGCCTGTTCGCTCAGCGCTCACGGCGCTCCCGCCCGCTCGCGATATTATTGGAGGGGGGTCCCCTGTCAAAATTCTATGATGAAATCTTATGAGGGCGCCTACTCCGCTACACATACCGGTATTTTTGCGCCACTGGCAGGCTTATGTGCCGGCCTGGGGATGAGCCCCGGAGAGCCCCGGCCCAATTTAACCACTGGCTGTGACTGTGAGCTTGATGATATAGATACCTCTGCTTTGGGCACGTTTTTCTTCCTCCTCCTTCCTTCGTTTTCGGAATGCCGATCCCGATGGCTTGGGTGTTCTTTTCATAATAAAAGATTATATAATATATGATCATTTATAGCCTACAACCGCCAAGGGGCGTTTAAAGCGCATTTAAAGCGCTAAAACCAGCGGTCAGATGTTTTCGCGCAACTCCCGGTTGCTGAGCAACGCGCGTGAGTTTGACAGCTGCTGGCTGCCTGTCAGTCAGAGTGACTCCATCGTTTTTTAGGATTGTATAATCTAGTAAAATAAATGAACAAATACAAGCAGCGTGTGGACAGTGCACAGTAAAAGTGTACAGCGTGTGCGCAGCTTTCATAACATTTAACTTTTTTTTTTTTTTAATTCTGCAATTTTGCGCCCCGTCCAGCAGTTGGCGCCCCAGGCGGCCGCCTGTGTCGCCTGTCGGCAAAGCCGGCCCTGACTCTATGCGTGCAGGTGAGAGGTATGCCTGCATCGACATTGAGCCCCAAACCACGCCTAGAAATGTGGTCCTCTGTAATGGAGAAAGCACACTCTTTTTGGCATTTAGCCGTAACCCCAACTCTTTCCTGTGGGCGAGAACGACATCTCGATGCCGAACCGCCAACTAATGCGACTGAGCTAGAATCAACCAATCGTTGATGTAGTTCATAATAATAATAATAATAATTCATTACATTTATATAGCGCTTTTCTGGACACTCAAAGCGCTTTACATAGAAGGGGGGAATCTCCTCAACCACCACCAAATGTGCAGCATCCACTTGGATGATGCGACGGCAGCCATATTGCGCCAGAACGCTCACCACACACCAGATTACTGGTGGAGAGGAGACAGTGATGAAGCCAATCAGTATATATGGGGGTTGGGTAAGTAGTCAAACATTTATAGCCTACTGCTGAATGCTCAAACAAATATATGAATGCACAACGACACACCTAAAGTCGCTCACGCACATACACGCAAACTCTACACACGAGATGCGCGCAACTCTCCAGGCACATACTCATGAGAGAGACGCGCGCGCACACACAAACTCTCCACGCACATACTCACATGAGACGCGCGCGCGCACACACAGACTACTACCACAAAAATCTACTAAGAGAACCAGTCACTCAAGACTGGTCTAGGTGTTATTTGAGCGACCAATTCAGTGCCTTGTACTGTGAACCGGCAGGGAACGACCAAACTGACTGCTCTGGGACCCTCCTTGGAGGGGGCAGGCATCACAAGACCACTACGTTTCCGGGTGGACCCTGAGATATGTGCTCGCCGGAGACCGCTGCGCCTCGAAACACTTGAAGTGGCGGGGTTAGCATAACGGTCCCCTGTGAGCAACGAAGGGCAGCGGGCACCGTATAATGAGGTGTTAACCGCTTTACTTCAGAGGAGACTGCCCTCATTGGCCAGACCCCTCGGGCGTTAGTATCTTTTCCCTGCAGCCTTCTTGGAAATAATGACGGTCCTCAGATCTGTCTTACCCCTCGAAGGTGTTACTCAAGCGACCAATTTGGTGCCCTGTACGGCAGGGAACAACCGAACTGACTGCTCTCAGACCCTCATCAAAGGGGGTGAGCATCCCAGTGCCGCTACGTTTCTGGGCGGACACTGAGATAAGGGCTCGTCTGAGATTAGAACTCACTGGAGACCATTGCGCTCCAAAGCACACGAGATGATGGGGTTGGCAGAACGGCCCCTGAGAGCACCGAAGGGAGATGGACACCATATAGTGAGGTGTTATCCATTTCCCTCCAGGAATTTCACCATTTATCTCCTCAGAATTAAATGCAGCCAAAGATCAACCAGACAAGTAAACACGGTCTGGATGAAAGGCTGAACATAATAATACGAACATCTAACTCCTCAGAGATCAGATAAGTATATTCAATTTTCTCAAAAATTAAATGCAGTCAAATATAAACCAGCAGGTAGAAACGGTCTAGGTAAAAGGCTAAATATAGTGTATTAATACAGACATCAACTCAGATGAGTAGGCCTAATTAACATTTAATTTCATCACAATTAGGGATGGGAATTGATAAGAATTAACGAATCCGATTCCATTATCGATATTGCTTATCGATTCGATTCCTTATCGATTCTCTTATCGATTCTCATTGGGTGAGGGATTTGTTTGTTTGTATTAACTTATAACTTAACTTATTTGTTTGTTAATTATTAACTCGCTGACACAGCACAGAGTATGGTGTGAACTGGTCTCACGGTACAGTTCGATTACGATTATGTCATCGATTCAGTTCAATTCGATATCTCAATGCATTTCATGCACTGCATCCTCAATTTTCAATTTTACTTCAAAAGTGATGTGTGCGTGCGTGCACGTGTTCGCCTGTTCGTGAAGTCGCAGTGACAGAAACAGTGACATTCCAGTTTAAGTGTAATGGGACTAAAATCTGTTCATGCTGTGTGGCCAAATGTTTCTGCATATTGGTAGTCCCCCCCCCCCCCCCCCCTTTGACATTTACAAGTGTTGCAAGTGACTATTGTCATGAGGCGTCGTCATTCTCTCATTGAGTATGTGCGCGAGTTTGAGTGTGTGTGTGTGTGTGTGTGCGTGTGTGTGCTCGCGTCTCATATGAGTATGTGCGTGGAGCGTTTGTGTGTGCGCGCGCGTCTCATATATGTGCGTGGAGAGTCTGTGTGTGCGCGCGGGTGGTCTCATGTGAGTATGTGCGTGGAGAGTTTGTGTGTGCGCGCGCGTCTCTCTCATGAGTATGTGCCTGGAGAGTTGCGCGCATCTCGTGTGTGTAGAGTTTGCGTGTATGTGCGTGAGCGACTTTAGGTGTGTCGTTGTGCATTCATGTATTTGTTTGAGCATTCAGCAGTAGGCTATAAATGTTTGACTACTTAGTATACGTGTATTATATACAAGAGTTTCATGTGTGCGTTATGAAGTTTGATTTAAGCCTTAGACGGCGCCTCATAGGCTATATTGTCGTCTTTTCGCGTGAAATATTATTTTATTTATTTACCTTTACCGGTAAATATAACCAAACTTTAGAGCGCTTCTGCCTCGATGTCATGTTTGCTGCGTTCTGAACCAAACCAACGCGTGTGTGACGTCATGACACATTTGCAACGAGCGGAACCAATAAGCGGAATCGTTAAGCAGGCATACTAACGGTTCCGAATCAATTCACTAGGCACCGGTTCTGAAGAAGAACGGGTTCTCGAATCCCATCCCTAATCATAATTCAATGCAGCCAGAAATCAGCTCAGATAGAACTTGGTCTGGATGAAAGAATGTATAAACTTAAGATTGAGCACTGTAGTCACTTGGACTCTTTTAAAGATTTCTTTAATAACTTTTCGGGGCTGTCACAGGGCCGGCCCGAGGCATAAGCGAACTAAGCGGCCAATCGAGTTTAAAAAAAAAAAAATATATATATATATATATATATATATATATATATATATATATATATATATATATATATATATATATATATATATTAGATTGACTTAAACAAGTGACATAAATAAATGAATGAATATGACTGAATGAATGAATAATTCAAGACAAGAAAATTCTGATTTCATGATCAATTTACCTGCCTGCAACTGCTGCTGTGTCTCAGCGTTTAAGTCATCCGCATAATCTAGACACCTCGCGCGTGCATTGACAATCTGTGCGCAACTGCGCATATAAACGGTATCGGTTTAAGTTGGAGAAAACAGACGCAAGGGAACTTAACCTTCTAGGTGTAAGGGTAGCAGTTTGAATAAATAATAAACATAGCAGTTTGAACTCCTCTCCACTTTATTATACCACACATCAGACCACTAACTCCAAAAACCTGCGACACTCCAGTACCAAGTGCGCGCGAGCGCGACCCATTCCTATCTACGGCAAGCCCCGAGGGGAAAAATACATTGCATGCACACATACAACGAGCGCCAGTACAGAATTACCGGTATTATAGTAACAGACTTTGTTGGATTCTGTCATGTACTACAATTCAACAAAGTCTGTTACAATAATAATAAAAAAGATTTTTAAGGACAGTTACACTGTATTGAGACAGTTGAGAAATAATAATATTTTTAGTATTCAACAATACTTGTCATTGTTGAACCCATGTTCTTATTTTGTTTCCGATTTAGCAAATAATTTATTTTATATGTTTTGAGACAGTTTGTTTTAAGAAGTTTCAAAGAGTTAGTAAAAGAGTAAAGTAAAAGTTAAAACTTTTTTATTTAAGTAGGCATCTATTTTTTATTAAGTATTTATTTTGTATTAATACATAACCTCACTGTATTAATTTATAATGTATCATAATTGCGTGACATTTGTATTAATAATCATCAAGCACAGGGGACTTCGCGTAGTGGAAGGGGGCCCCCAAATCAAATTCTGCTTAGGGCCCCCAAAAGGCTCGGGCCAGCACTGGGCTGTCAAGTTTCAATCCTTTAGAAGCCTATGGAGGAGTGATCCAGCTCTCAGATTTAATCAAAAATATATTAATTTGTGTTAGTTTGTGTTATTTGTAAAGATGAACGGAGGTTTTACGGGGTTGGAACGACATGAGGGTGAGTAATTACTGCCAGAATTTTCATTTTTGGGTGAAGTATCCCTTTAATATGGTCATACATCCTGGTTCTGGTAAGAACTCTAGCTGCTGCGTTTTGGACCAGCTGTAGTTTGTTTATTAAGCGTGCAGGGCAACCACCCATAATATCATTACAATAATCTAGCCTTGATGTCATGAACGCATGAACTAACTGTTCCGCATTTGTCATTGAGAGCTTATGACGTAATTTAGATATATTTTTAAGATGGAAAAATGTGGTTTTACCGATACTAGACACATGACTTTCAAATGAAAGATTGGTATCAAAGAGCACACCCAGGTTCCTAACCAATGATGAAGACTTGACAGAGCAGCCATCAAGTGTTAGACAGTTTTCTAGGCTAGAATGTGAGGAAGCTTTTTGTCCAATAATTAGAATCTCTGTTTTTTTTCAGAATTAAGTAGTAGGAAATTACTAGTCATCCAGTTTTTTTATATATAAGCTATGCATTCCGTTATTTTGTGAATTGGTAGGTTTCGTCAGGGAGTGAAGAAATATAGAGCTGAGTATCATCAGCATAACAGGGAAAACTAATGCCATGCTGCCTAATGATATCTCCTAAGGGTAGCATGTACAGAGTGAACAGCAACGGTCCTAGTACTGAGCCTTGTGGTACGCCATACTGAACTTTTGACCGATAAGACATCTCTTCAAGTATGATTTAAACCATGATTTAAACCATGCTAATGCAATTCCACTAATGCCAACATAATTTTCAAGTCTATTTAAAAGAATGTTGTGGTCAATGCTATCAAATGCAGCACTAAGATCAAGTAACACTAATAGAGAGATACAACCACAATCGGATGATAAGAGCAAATGTGACTCTGATGAGAGCTGTCTCAGTATGGTATGGTCTAAATCCTTGCGGATACCATTTATTTCTAAAAAGGAACATGGTTGTGAGGATACTGCCTTTTCTAGCCCTCTGATGGTCTTCAAAAAAAGTCACACACGTGGTCTTCGGGGTCTATTGGACCCCAGACAATAAGATTTAATTTTGTAGCAAAACAATATATATTTTTTCAACAAATATAATTTTACTCTGTTTATTAATGTTTTTACTCAACATTTGTGCAGTTTTTGGAGGATTTATGCTTTTTTTAAATTTTCTATAAATAAATAAATAAATATTTTTTTAAATAGGATTTTTACAACAAAAAAACTGCATTTTATGTTAAATAAACTTTATAAAAGACCCAGATTTCTAAATTTCATTCAAGGGGATAACATGGGTAATTTTACAAGGTTTAATGTAAGATTTTTGCCCATTTTTTGGAAAATACAGATTAAAATTTGTAATAAATCACTTTAACCACTAGATGGCTATAGGGCTCCACTATAGGCCTATATACTATTTGAATTACTGAAAGATATAATTTCTAAAGTTAAATTCAGTTGAATTCATCTATTCATCTAAGTTGAATTCATCTATTCATCTATTCATCTAAATTCATCTAAAGTTGAATTCAGTTGGATTCATATCTAAATATTATAAAATCACAATTATAACAAAAATAAAATACTTTTTGTCAAAGTTTAGCTTTTTTTTTGTACTGAAAAAACAAGTTTTTCAATAATGTTACATTATGATTAGAATCAAACCTGAACAACATGTTACAAAGAGAAATGTTGGAGTCTTAAGATTTGATAATTTATTTAAACTGAACAGCAATAACAAATTAGCAAATAAAGCAGTAAAAATAAAATATTTGTAAAAAAGAAAAAGAAAAAGAAAAAAGAAAAAGAAAATAGTTTGGAACAATAGAACAATAGTTGGTCTCATCTCTTTTATTTTTTTTATAGCCTTACAAATGTATTCCTTGTGTGTGTGTGTGTGTGTGTGTGTGTGTGTGTGTGTGTGTGTGTGTGTGTGTGTGTGTGTGTGTGGTGTGTGTGTGTGTTGTGTGTGTGTGTGTGTGTGTGTGTGTGTGTGTGTGTGTGTGTGTGTGTGTGTGTGTGTGTGTGTGTGTGTGTGTGTGTGTGTGTGTGTGTGTGTGTGCACATTTTCAATGTGTCTTAGTGTTACCAATTTATTTTTGCGGTGGTTCTGCATTTTAGATTATTTTATTTTACAAATGATAAGAGAACAGTTTTTATAGTCTGTATGTATTCCTGTATATTGTATTCCTCTATATGTGTGTGTTTGTGTGTGTGTGCGCGTGTGTGTGAGAATGATAATTTTGGATTGTGGATGTTTTTTGCATTGTTGGAAGTGCGCCACTTTATTTCTGTCATTTCTGTCTGTGTTCTGCGTTATTTCTGATTTTGATGATGAATTTTGTCTATTTTGAGTCCAATAATAAATAAGTATTTATGTATTTATTTATAGATATTTAAAAGATATCATAAATCTTTCAAAAACTGCACAAATGTTGAGTAAAAACATTAATAAACAGAGTAAAATTATATTTGTAAAAAAAAAAACTATTGTTCTGTTACAAAATTAAATTAAATTTGTTGGGGTCCAATAGACCCCGAAGACCACGAGTGTGACTATTTTTGTCACGCCTACATAAAAACAGATATCATTCCATTTTAATTTTTTTTTGTAGATCTAGAAAGTGTTGAGAGCCGTAGGAAGTTTCATACCATTTGGAAAAAGAGAACATTTTTTTTATTCAAGCAAAAGTCATTTGGGGTCCAATAGACCCCAAAGACCATCAGAGGGCTAGTATCATTGACAGAAAAGGAAGATTCGAGATCGGCCTGTGTACTGTCTGAAAGGCGTCTTTTCGATAGATCTCGATAAAAACAATCTATCACAGTGTGCAAGTAATGCATTGAATTCTCTTTCACAGCTTCTCATGCATGAAAATTATCAACTTTCTTGAAAATGTAGCATTGGCCCAATCCATGTGCCATTGATTAATGTAATAATTTCCTCATTGGTTAAAAATGAAATGTTTAGTTTAATGTTGTTACAAATATTCAGTTAGTTTGTTCTTATTTCGGTTTCATGGACTTTTAGTTTGTTTTCCAGGCTTGTGCACAATTCAGAATTTGAATTCAATTTGAATTTATGTCAAAAGCAGGATCTAGAATTACAATTCGAATTTGAATTAAAGCAGAATTGCAATTCAATTAAGATTCAAAGAAATTACATATTTTAAGTGAAGTGAAGCAATTGCTTAACTGTTATAAGTTACCCATTATAAATGTGGTTTGGATTACTTTATTTGGATTTCTTTATCAATGCAAAGCAATTTCATTTTAATTTGATTTAAATTTAATTTTTAAATTTAATGATTTAGATTTGATTTAAAGCTCCATTGTTAAACACTTCACTTAAAATATGTATATGAATTTCTTTGAATTTGAATTGAATTGCAATTCTGCTTTAATTCAAATTCGAATTGTAATTCTAGATCCTGCTTTTGACATAAATTCAAATTGAATTCAAATTCTGAATTGTGCACAAGCCTGTAATGTTTTCATCGGTCACATGTGTTTCTGTGTTTGAATGTCCCACCACTCTTTCATATGTTACTAACATGATTAACATGTTTGTTGTTTTCAGCTGTGTTTCATTAATTTACCTTGTTTGTGTTACTATTTAAGTTCACCTTTTCCTGTGTTTGGCGTTTGGTCTCCAACAGTGATCTCCATTCTAAATTGAGCAGGGATGGCAAATATATTTAGGTACAAAAGATTTAAAAGGAACAAAAACATTTCCAATCTTACTAATCATTAATCAAGACCTACATTTGTCTTTTATTTTTCGCATACAAAACTGTACAAGAGACGCAAGCAATCCAGCACCCTTCGTGTTGAGCTCTTCGGACAAAATTAAAATGTGGGTTTAATGATAGCATATTATAGCAGTATAGTTAATAAAATGTAGGCTATGATTTATAATACTGTAAATGTATCAAATATTTGTGGGACTTACTCAGTGACTAGACCCTTTTTAGGGGGAGCTTCAGTCCCCTTTAAAACTCATATGAAAATGGCGGCAGGCTTTGGCTCACATTATTTTTGTCTGCGTTATTCAGCGTGTTCTTAAATGATGTTAGTCAATGAATTCAGTCCGTCACATGTATTGATAGATTTTTATGATATATGCATCTGTGCAGTTCGTTGTCATAGATGCAGTTTACATAATCTGATGTGGAAGCCATACAAGAAGGTATCCCATCCACTGTAAACTACAGTCTTTGCCTCTCAAAAGCTACTCTCAATGCTGTGCTGCGTTAGCACTATGGGAAAACATCTTTGTTTGACCGGATGTGAAGTATATGTGGCAAAGACACCAAGAACGTGGCTTTAAATAACCTCTGACGATGACATCATTGGAATGGGCTCGAGAGAGGCTATAAATAGATGTGAAACAGGTGCGCTTTTAGGTTTCTTTGTCTTTAGAGAATCGTATTGTGTGTGCTAAACTCTCTATTTGTCCACTTTGTTAGGAGTTAGAGTTCCAGTGGTCAGTGTTCAGACATTGTCCATGGCCCGTCTCTGATTATGATACGCATGAGCTTTGCTTTGAGTGTTTGTGTTTGAGCATGGCGAGTGCGAGCACTGTGAGTCGTTCTCCATTAAAGTGCTTTGCGCTCGTCTCACACAACGCGAGTCAATCTGGCTGACGAGCGGGAGATGGGTCCTTACCTTTCTCTCATTCTCTCTCCAGATCATGGTGTCCTCCCGTGCAAACTAATTGTGTGTGTTTGCGAGCTATGATTTTATGATTCTTTGTTGAAACTGCTCTAATATGGAAATGACAATATTCAGCCTTTCATCCAGCATTTGCTGATACTAGAACTGCAAACTATGTTGGATAAAGGGGCCATAGAACATGTTCCCCTCCCAGACAGACAGTCAGGTTATTACAGCTGCTATTTTGGTTCCCAAAAAATATGGCAGGTTGCATTCATTTCTAGCCCTTCACGGTCTGAAGTGTTTTCTCAAAATTTTGATTTCAAATTGTTGACAGTCAGAATAATTGTGTTTCAAATTCAACACAAAGATTGGTTTGTCACAATTGGCCTCACGGATGCATATTTTCAGAAATCCTCCTACAACACAGGAAAATGCAGAGGTTCGCTTTCGGGGGTGAAGCCTTGTCACCCTGCACATACACAAAATGAACAGATTCAGCTCGGGGCTTCATTGCAATTCCAAGGCATCCACATTTTAAATTACATAGACGACTGGCTGATTTTGGCCCGGTCTCAAGAGCTTGCGCTTCGATATTGGATGTCGTCCTCGCTCATCTTGTATCTCAGGGTCTCTGGGACAACGACAAGCTAAGCGTTCTCTCTCCTGCCCATAGGACAAAGTGTTTTAAGGTTGTACACAGCTGTCCCCACACGTGTCAAGTCCAAATTAAACATCCTGAGCGATATTAGGCTAGGTCAGGAAATTACTTTCCATCACTTTCTAAAGGTTCTTGGTCTTATGGCAGCTGTGACAATGTTGCCTTCCGAACATGAGACCGTTTCAGCTGTGGCTCAGAGCTAGGGGATTTCGTTCAAGGGCCAATTCCCAGAGGCAAATAAGGGTAAGGAAACACACGGAGCGCTTCATGCACTTTCTAAAATCCATATTTATGGTAAGGGTTACACGCTGCAGGCTTCGTACCATTTCTTTGTGGCTCAGACCCTGGTTCCTTGCCTTGGGTCCCACTCGAGGTGCATGTTGTCGTCTCAGGATGCTAATGACAGACCCTTCCCTGACGTGTTGGCGAGCGGTCTTAGATAGCCGTCCAGCCCAAGAGGTCTGGATAGGCAGTAATCTCGATTGGCACATCAATTGCCTTGAATTCTGATCCTAAAATACTTCCTCCAACAGTTTAGGGTCTACCATGTCCTTCTGCAGATGGACAAAACTAGGGTAGTCTCCTACATAAGTCGCCAAGGTGGACTGCGTATGCGCTGTCTGAACAGGTTAGTGCAGCAGGTTCTGCTTTGGACTCAGGACAAGCTCCTGTTGTGACACATGGGGAATGGAAACACCACACTGAGGTAGTCAAAAATGTTTGAGAAAGATTTTAAGTAGAGGTGGACCTCTTCGCTTCACAGGAAACAGTGCAATGTCCCCTCGACTTCTCTCTGAATCACCCTGCCCCCCTCAATCTGGACGCCATGGCCCATCTGTGGCTGGAACTGTATCTTTATTCATTTTGAGCCTTGGCCAAGGACCGTCAACAAGGGTTATGCCTCTTATTCTGCCCTGCAAAGGCAAAAGACCTTAACTTGCAAGAGTGTGAAACTGAGAAAAATGACTTTCTCAGTCAACAGAAAAGTTTCTGTTTTGTCCAGACAAAAGTATTATAGGTAGGACTCCCAAAATTTGACAACTAGTTGCTATAATGAAGAAATGTTTGTATGCAAAAAATCTTGAGCTCGAAATTGACCTTTGACCCTTGTTTGGCAGTTACTGTACACTGCCTTTGTATTATGTGCCAAAAATAAGGAGTCGTGCAAAGGCAAAAGGCAGTAACTGACATATAATCAATATTTGCTTGCTGTTCCCCATACTTACATCCATTATAAGAACACCTAACCAAGGTCTAGTCATCATGGTATGTGTTTTAAATTATATAGAAGACATTTGGTTGTTCCTATTTAGTGCTATAATGATCATGATAGTGCGGCAACACTAACAGTATGACAGATAAGTTACTTTGCAGTACAGTATGAATAAATACAATAAATATTTCCACAATAAAGATAATTTAATTATAATTGAATACAAAGGTATATTTATTTAAATGCAAGATATAGAGTAATAATTTTTATATAATAAAATATAATATAATATATATATATAATATATATATATATATATATATATATATATATATATATATATATATATATATAAACAAAAATATTATGGATTCTCGATTTGTGATGCAGCTGCCAGCTGTAACGCACATATATGCTCGTTTTATGCGTTTATTAGAGGTTGAATTCAAATCAAATATTGCCAAGCAACTCATACTACTTCTGAATTAGGATTTCTACTTCATAAATTGTATGCAAATTATGGAAATACTTAGTTCAGATTACTCAAAGCATATATGAAAATGGAGGCGTCCTTATATGGTCAGTAAGGAAGCTTGGCCACCAAACTGCTCAAGATGCACAGTCACAAACTCGACTTGGATTACTGCTTTTTAATTCTGAGATAATAGGCAGAGTCAACCGAAAAAAAAGCTGGAATTACTTTTACCATTTTGGTTAGCCTACTTTGTACGGAAGTTAGCGATAACTAGCTTAGTGCTATATGGATTTGTGTAAGATCTGATATGAACACCTGCAAGAAGGAATATGGCTCAAACACGTATGAACTGTTGTGGATACAGCAGATGACGTGCATTGCTATGGATTATGGATTTTCCATGGATTATATCGGATTACATGGAAAGGTAGGATGCCTGTGTATTTAATAATTAGTTTTTAGCGTCTCAGAACGTTAGCGCTAATTTACGTGACACAGATTAAATTTAGCTAGCTCCGTTCTCTCACTGACATTGACAGATCTGAACCAATCGCCCTGAACGAAAAACAACTTATGACAACCTATTAGCTTGCATCTAAGTAGGGCTTGTTCACCTTGCTTTGTTTCTGATTGCATAGCAGTTTGTCTGGCCACCAAAGTTGGTGGTATGTTGTTTTAGCAAACTAGCTGAATTAAGCAGAATGCAATCGAAAATGTAGGCTATCATGTTTATAATAAAATTTTTGGTATGTTCTTAACAAAGATGCTTTGTGTGTATGTTACGTGGTTTGATGACAATTAAAGAGCGGCAAAATTTGACAGTATGACAAAGCCAGAGTGTACAGTAACATCACAGAGACACCGTAACATCTCTCTTGATGCCAGGCTAAACAAAGCCAGAACACCTTAACTCAACTTCAGCGTGCTGGAACAAAGGCAAAGAGGCGTAACAGCTGTTACGGCGTTCTGCTGTGGTTTCTCACATGGTTTTGGATGTTACGGTTGTCATAGCCCTTTATTTTCTCGTTAAAACAATCAAATTGACTCACGATATTTATTCACATGATAAAGGAGGTCTCAAATACCACAAAAATGACACTAACTCATTTTTGACCCAAACATGATGTTACAGCGTTTTGCCTTTGTAGGGCAGTATTGATGGCGCCATGTTGGCCGGCCAGAATTTGGTTCTCAGAGATGATTGCGGACACTAGGGACTCTCTGTTCTCTGCCGTTCACCACACTGGAGCTGGGGAAACTTCACCTACTGTGTCCAGTCCACTCTTCAGACCTATGTCAACTTCACTAGCCTGTGGCATAAGTCAGAGCAATTTTTCATTTGCTGTGGGGCGGGGATGGCCGCCATGATAAAGCGGGAACGAGATGCTGCGTTGCATTGCGGCACTGGGAACGTGTTCAGGACGTCTCTTTAAACTAAGTGAACTGAAAGCGCACCTGTTTCACATCTATTTATAGCCTCTCACGAGCGTTCATTCCAATGACGTCAGCGACAGAGGTTATTTAAAGCCAAGTTCTTGGCATGTTTGTCACACATACTTCTCAACCGGTCAAACAAAGATGTTTTCCCATATCACTAACTCCGCACAGGATCTCTTTCCCACTTTTTCAGGGAACAGGGTTACAATCAAGTAACCTGAGACGTTTTCCTCCAGGGAAAAATTAATTGCTTCAGACCCATGAAGACATACTTTAGAAAATGTTATTTTCATTTGAAAATGTAATATTTAAATTAAAACGGATTATTGTGTATGTGGCATTGGATTAACATGTGGCACACACTTTTATTTGGTTGTATTTGAGGGGCTCTGTAGCATACCCCTTTTCACCTACAGTAACCAAACTTCATACAGTTATAGATCTCATCGGGCCGAACAATTTTCACACTCTAAATCATACGCCAGCCCAACAGGAAGTTGGTTATTATGGGTTGTTTGAAAAACGCATTCTCTGGAATTTTATCCATATTATTGAACCATATTATGGTTCGTGGTCATAGTGGCAACAGCTGCTGCAGGATTACCATATCTTTGTTAGAAGCCCGTCTCTAACCCCTCCATGAGATGCATTTGCAAACCCCATGATCTCATCTACCACTGAGTCTCAGCACAGCAGGGCCGAAATCGTGAGGAACACGAGCCTGGGCGCTCTTCTCAAAGAGTCTCAGGTGGGAGTGGAGAATACGCAACGGCAGCTGCACATAATGAGCACAGTCACCCCCTCGAGAGCTAACCATGCATGCTTCAAGACACATTCACGCAGAGGCATTCCCATAGTGTCGTAAAACTTATGACGCAGCGCCAGTTACCTTGAAAGTGAACTGAATTGTGAAGTGTTACACGGGACTGATTGCTATACAAATAAACTTGAATTGAATTCATGTTCTTGTGTATGAAGTATACATAGAAAATCAGCAGACTGAACTATTGTGTTTATCTCAAAGAAGCAATCAGATGGTATAATAATTTTACATATTAAAATAAATTAAATGAATTATTTATGCAAACATCCTGTAACATATAACGTTAAAAGGATGCAGGTTTGAAAAAATTCAAGCGCTAATGCCTGTTGGTTAATGATATTTATATTAATATGGTGTCAACAATGTTTTCCAGACTAAGAGCAGATAGTTGCTTTCGGAGACATGATGTATGGCAACATACAGACACTGAGACCTTAAGTCACAGTGTAGACCTATAGACAGCTCATACATGCGCACACACAACCTATAGGAAACAGTGTTTTACTCCATTCTTGTCTAGACGTGTTTCACCCTGAAGCTTGCTGCGTCATTATGAGCTTTGCCTGTGAAAATCAACAGCTGCATTAGAATTGTTCAAATTCCACTCCAGCTAGGTATGACCAACAGTGTCACCTCTTGATAGAACAGAAATGTTATTATGTGTAAGACCACAATGCTTATAAATATAATTAAAGTCTTAATACTTTAGTTTAAAAGACTTTAAATTTCTTCAGAGAAGGAAGAGAGAGCTATTACAAATATTTGATCAACTTACCCTTTTCTACAACAATGACTTGCATAAAAAAGCGTACATAAAAGATACATAAAAGATATCTCACGTATTCCTCTGCATCCCTACAATGAGCACTGGAGCTGCTTCCTTCTTAGCTACTTACATATACTTAGTCTTTGTTGTTGCTGTACTCAACTATCTTTTCTTCAGAATAGAAGCATTTCTATTAGTGCTGTCAAACGATTAAAATATTTAATCGCGATTAATTGCATTAATGTCATAGTTAACTCGCGATTAATCGCACATTTTTATCTATTCTAAATGTCTTTTGATTTCTTTTTGTTACATTATTTTTTCTCATTTTAATGCTCTTATCAACATGGAAAAGTGGATTGGCTTGTTTAGTGCAAATGTTTTTTTTATTATTATTATAAAAATGAAAATAACATTGGAATAGTGTTCAATTTCACACCAACATATATAAATAATCTCTCACACAATGTAACACTGTCTATCAATAAAAGGGTGAAAGAAATACTGACGAGGTCCTGATATTGACGAGGGGGTGGAGAATTCGCATCATCTGTGTGTGTGTGTTTGCTTGGCCATCATCAAGTGGTGTTTCAGACTGGACGTGCTGCGATGATGATAGCTCAGTTCACAACGACAAAACACACAGATCACTTGGTCTTGTCAATGGGACAATTTGGCAATTTTTTAAAAGTAAACTTTCCATTCAGAATCTTAGAGCATGCATTGCGGCGTCTCGCGCTCGTCATCCACTCAAAACGTAATGTTACTATTTGGCCGGCTCGCAAGCCGAAACGAGTGTGTGCGGCTCAAAACGTCCTCACGCTGCGCTCTGAAACCCATTCATTTCAATGGCTTGCGCCGTGCGAGGACGCTTTGTTGCTTCTTCGACCAAAGCGCAAGCGGATCTAGCTAGACCGGAAATAAAACAACAGGCACGCCGCAAACACACGTTTCGGCTTGCGAGCCGGCTTTGAGTGGATGACGAGCGCGAGACGCCGAAATGGATCAGGACGCATGCCGCGCCCTGTTGCAAAAGCATGTGAAAAAACTACAAAGTTTGCTAGGACAAAAAGGCCGTTAATCGCGCGATAAAAAAATTAACGCCGTTAAAATGGGTTTGCGTTAATGCCGTTAATAACGTGTTTAATGGTGTACACTAGCCAGTTTGAACCGTCCCGAGTGCGTTTGACCACCAAAGCGCGGTTCGTTTGACTAGTGTGAGTGCTCCGAACCGTGCCCGGGCGCGGCTCGATTAGCCGGCCGTGGCCCGCTTGGAAGAGGTTCAGTTGGACTCGGGCGCGGTTCGCATGCAGTGTGAGCGCTAACCGTGCTGGAGCACGGAACAGCATTGTGTTCAGAGCAGCCGTTCTCATCCCAAGGCGTCATACAGGTGACACGCGTCTAAATCCGACGCACATGGCATCCTTTAGCGTCAATATGAGACGCAGATCCCAAGGCGTCATAACCTAACGCTACCCCAGACCTAAACCTACCCATAACAGTGCGTGTTACATTGACGCTAAAGGGTGCCATGTGCGTAAGATTTCGACGAAATATCATATGGCGTCACATATATGACGCCAAAGAATGAGAATGCGTTGGTTCAGAGAGCGCCGCTCTTCTTGTTTATCCCGAAACCGTCGCACCATAATGACGTAAGCGTGCTCCGGCACGAATGCTGAAACCCTATGTGAGTGCAGGCCAGAGGGGGAGTGGGGAAAGCCCTAATTTCTATGTAACGTAACAAATTATGCTAAGCAAGAATGGTAGGTGAACAAAAAAACGTATATATTCAGAAATGAGAAAAATGAATGTGATCCCGTTGTGCATTTTATTACATTAAAGAGTTCACGCTAGTACTCCTATAACTGCTACATATTTCTGCCACATTTTTTCAACAATTTAATTTTGATAAATGTTTTATTTGTGATGAGCATAAACACAGACTAATGCTGTTAATAATTTAAAGTTGTTAACCACTTAGAATGGGATCTACAAACTAAAGGATCTATAGTACAAACAATGCTATCAGGCTAATTCATGTTGAATGACAAAACTGGTATTATCTGAATCAGCAGACTTTACATAGATTTTACATTTACTCTACATACATTTTGTGGCGAGCAGGACGAGGCAGAAGGCCGTGAGAGAGCGGCACGAGGCCGGTGGCGTGATTACTGATGAGCACCACCGGCCTCGTGTCGCTCTCTCACGGCCCTCGGCCTTGTCCTGCTCGCCACACATTTATTAAAAAATGTTGATGTTGAGGGTTGTAACACTACATTTACCATTTTATTCCTCTGTACAGACAAAGATGAACAGTGCAAAAAGCCAAAAAGATTTCACACAATGAAAGTGACAAACTATCATGCACACCTTTTTTGACTCTGATTTATGTATTTTTTCAATATTTGTTCAATATTTCGAGCATATTTTTGAAGCCTAAACAAGCTGTGTAGGCAGAGGCTGTGTTGTGTAAATCAGAAATGCTAAACAGCGAATGATTTTGAGTTGGCCTTACCATTACGATTGTTTTCTGTTTAATAATCAATGCCGTGTTCACGTGCGTCAGTGTGCACCGTTGAACCAAGGGGTTTAGGGCTTCTCTTATGCTTGCACACTTTCACCCAGCGGTGTGGGGTTTGGGATCGAGGCATCAGTATTTTAATTGCCTCGCTTCTCATGCGAGAACAGTTCAGAGTCTGCTTTGCCTGGAGGGCGGCTGGCCATCGCTCTCTCCCCGGCCTCCTCAGCACGCACACGGGGAGTAGCATTAGTCTAATTAGCAGTGGTATTTTTGTGGCTTGTTTTCTTAAATTTGAAATGTGTGATCTGAATTAAATATCCCTCAGTATTTGTTCCTAATAAAAAAAGGAAAAAAAAACACAGAGGAACAGAAACACTAACCTTACCCTCTTAGTCCTCATACGAAAGTAATTTAGCCTTCCAGAGAACTGTGTGCATTCTTTTCTGGGACCACTTCTCTCAGTGGGTGTCTGTGGGCCCTCAGTGCCAGTAATTGCTTCCATACCTCCAGAGAGAGCTGTGCGCTGTGGCCCTACCATGTGCTCCAACACGTGGGATGCTTTCATCACATACCTACTCAGACTCCCACCAATATACACACACACACACACATACACACAGCACTACTCCACCTTCACTCCGGCTCTCTGACTCAATTTCACTACACTTACACCCCTTTTGATCCTTCCAGCACAAGCTTCCCAATCGCCACTCTCTGCAAGACACTAGACACTATTCAACATGCCCTGAAGTCATATAAGCAGGAAGTTCTTCTCAATCTGCCATACTGCAAAGCACAAAGCCCAGAGCTCTGAGAATGTGTAGCTGAAATGGCTGCCGATTGGATGGTGGTCTGGTGCTGTATTGTCAGAGCTAACTTCCTCAAAGACAGTTTTTATTAAAATGATGTTTACAATATGCCTTTTATGAGCCTCAGATGTAGTAAAACAGCTCTTGTAAAGTGTGTTAAATCAGCACAGCTCAGTGGTGATGATGTAAGAATATGAATCTTTGAGAAACTTCATGAGAACTATTGCAGTGCTTTGGCATGGTTTCTCACCACGATGCCTAATTGACATAGGTGGCATGTCAAAACAAACTGCAAGCACACATGAAATGAACTACACACACAGTCAGTTTAAATAAAGAGACACTGGTCACACAGAAGTGTTTGCCTGCATTTGTTTGTGCTGGAGGTGTGGTCTGCCATAGCTAGAACAATAGAGGGATGCTATGCAGACAAGAACAGATTACAGGAAAGAGAGAGAGAGAGTATAAAGGACACTACCATTGCCTGCTCGTATTATAACAGCCCTCCTTCAGTCTGAATGGAAACAGCAGATGCCAGGATAGCACACAGTCCCTCTAGTGAAGACACTGTGAACCAGAACTGATCACAGGACAGAAACAGAAGGCCAGTGGTTTCGCGCGAATATGTGAATGTCGAATGTGGAGTTTTGGAAAATGAAATTGCAAAAATAACAACCTATACTAATTTGGAAAATCATGCCTCTACCTACATTTTTGCAAAACTCAAAAAGCCGATACATAATAAAATACACTGCAGTTTCCAGCTGAAATAAACTCAGTAAAACACCACCCAACTTTTTTTTACACAAATTATGACTACACTCTTAGAAATAAAAGGTTCAATGGGGTTCAATATAGAACCCTAGGATTCTTGACTCAATTTTAAAGAACCCTTTAAGCCAAGGTTCTATAAGGAGACATGTCTTAAATGATTACATAATACTTTCATGTTTAATGGGTTATTTATTTATTTATTTATTTATTTATTTGTTTGTTTGTTTGTTGTTTGTTTCTAGTGATAAAGAATGTTTACGAACTGTATAATTCATAAAAAAAATATTATAATTGAAAACAATAATTGAATAAATCAAAACTAAATCCATAAAATTATCCCATGATGGGAACCCCTAAAAGATTTTACATAGTGAACGTCATTTCACCAAGTGCAACATGTTCCTGGATCAACATCTTTCTTGATGTACTATGTTTCAGGGATGCCACAAAGGTATGGAAGTAAAATATTGCCAATTTTTTTTTAAACAAAAAGCCTGTTGAATTGTACTACTTGAAAAAAAATATACATTGCATTAAACCTGCTTGTATTTTAATGCATTGTATTTTTAGGGCTTGCATTTTTATGGGCTGAAATTTAGCATGGTTGAATATTTAACCTGTGAATATGTAAATATGAAACATTTCAAACACATTTGCATTAGTAAAATTCCAATAATCCATATTCACCTTTCATATTTCACTTCCAAAATATTCAAACTGATTAAAAATACAACCTATAATATTCAACAGGTGGTTTTCGGTCCATTTTATTTCGCTTTGCAAATTCGCTTCCACAAATGCAGTGGTTCAAATTTGACAGTAAATTCAACCTTGACATCCAGGAACTGCAGGAAAAGCAGTAGATTACCGAGCATAATTTCCATCTGCTGTTAGTCATCATTGCCAGCAGGGAGTGCATGTGCATGTTGTTGACGAAGACCAGTTAGAGCAAGCCATTCATTCATAAAAACTCATTTACTACAATTGAGCATGCATTAAGTTTTTTGTGATGATTCAGTATAAATGCGGAAAAGATGATAAAGGCACAAAAGCTGTTTTTATGTTTCATTCATTAACTTCATTGTTACTTTCCCTGTGTTACATGCTATCAGTTTTTTTCTACCATGAACGGGATTATAATCGTTTCCCTCAATACCTCATCACAGTCAAGGATTTCCCTTCCGTCAGGACAAAATGCTTAACGTAGCTTAATGGACTAATACATGTAAAAGACCAAAGTCGCACCTTATTAGAGAAATTTGTCTACTCTACATACATGTACTGCATTAGATTAAACTGGGAAGGGTCATAGCACTTACATATTGTTGTCCTATATTGTTAGTTTAAAGGATAATTCCGGTATTTAACACTTTGAGTCTATTTTCTAGTTTGTTTTGGATAAACTAGAGTGGTGGACTTAGAAATTTTGACAATGGGTCCTGTCTCGAGTTTTTGACTATTTTAGGATAGCCTCTGAGTGCTTCAGAGTGGTTGTCTACGAGCATACTGAAACATGTCCTTAAAACAACACTTAACATTAGCTCTCAAAACTGTGCAACTCACCGAGTGGTTAGTGGTGTTCGTTGATGATCCAAAACAAGTAGCGTAGCGAAATGCTGTTTCTGTCGTGTTTTATTTGCCATTTTTTAAAATTCCAGTGATGTCTGTTGGAGCCTCAGTGCTCGTTGATATTACTGCGCTACCGAAGACCGAAAGGGGTCTGTTTACATTTGGTTGTAGTCTTTTCGCTCGGTTCTCCGTCTCTCAGAAGGCTAGCGTGAGCAGAGCAACTGCGACAAAGTGGTTGTCGCCATCAAGTGGTCGGGAGTGTGCTAACGCTTCAGGACTCAAATATTGAGCGGAAGTTTATACGCGGTTGTGAGGTATCTGAAAATATAGTTCTACTATAGTAAATAAAACGGATTGAAAGCATACATTACGCCGATATATTTGTTTTTAATCATCAACGAACACCACTAATCACTCGGTGAGTTGCACAGTTTTGAGAACTAATGTTAAGTGTTGTTTTAAGGACATGTTTCAGTATGCTCGTAGGCAGCCACTCTGAAGCGCCCAGATGCGATCCTAAAATAGTCTAAAAGTCGAGACAGGACCCATCGTCAAAATTTCTAAGTCCACCACTCTAGTTCATCCAAAACAAACTAGAAAATAGACTCAAAGTGTTAAAGGGTACATATCATGCTTTTAAATCGTTCCTTTTTACATATAAATCATACATTTGTGGTCTATATAAAGCAGAACTGCAATGCTTGGGTCTGAATTCCTCATTATTATAGCTCCACAGGCCCCTTTTCTACCGCTTTTCTGATGTGCGTCTGAGATCAACTCGTTTTGGTGCGGTCTCTTTAAATACAAAAGCGACACTTCATACCCCGCCCCCTCTCAAGCTAGCAGAGGTGACACTCGGTTCAACTCCACCCCATTCGGCAATTTTTGTAGTTTTAAGGCAGAGATACGATTATCTAGCGGAACAGAAACTTTTTATTCACACGTTATTAACAAAATGTCAACAACGGAAGACTTGTCCATCAAGCCTTACATGTTCGAGTCAGAGTCGGAGCGAGATGAAAATAAAGACGACGAACCAGCAGAAGAACGCCTTCAAATGGATGTATCGCAATGGTGTGTTACTGTATTTACAGTAAGTTCTCCATCCATGCCCACTACTACAATACTGCATGATTTACAACGACTATTTAATACTCACAAAACAAAATATAAGTTATATTATAAACAATTAAAGAAAAGTCGATTATTTCTCTAGTTAAAACAAGCACACTAACAAGACAACTGCTAAACCATGAACACCGTGTGTTTTAAGAAAGTAGTACTCTTACCGACGTGCTTTGTTCGTCGTCTCCAAAGATAGAAGGAACTGACCCCTCAATCAGACGAAGTCTATCGGCACATCCTTCTTTATAGCCTACTGGCGGAGGTTGCTGAAGTAACGTTAGTTATCCTTGAAGTGCTTCGCGCACACAAACGTGACTTTACCCACAGATGTGGGAACATTTCCGTGAAAAATAAAACTCAAACAGGCACTTCAAAGAGGTTCTGATGCTGGGAGAAAGTGTAATGAAGCGTGTGGGTTACTACATCCAACAACCCAACATTTTGACGTATCCTCTCGTAACTTCTGCATCCTTGAACTTGGACTACAAAATTGCAGCGAGAAATAAAAATGGCGGATTGCTCAATGTGTTTGGCCGGAAGTCGATGTCCTTATTTGGCAGTTCCGCTGCAAATACTGCGACGTAATAGTTCACAAAACGTCATAGATTACAGAAAAATCTAAACCGGTTGAAAAATGTGACCAAAACAGAATATAAAGATATTAACGAAGTTCCTGGAGAGACTAATTTCAACTTTTCTGTACTTATAAACACTCCAAATATACAACAAAAGGCATTTAAGGGCTAAAAAAGTAGATTTAGCATGATATGTCCCCTTTAAATACCGGAATTATCCTTTAACTGTAAGTCGCTTTTGGAAAAGCGTCTGCTAAATGACTAGATGTAAAATTGGCTTGACATTCGCACATTTAGGGACCGTCTCTAAAGTAACATTGGTAGTCCTATAGGCCTAAACGTTTCTAACTTCAATAGCAAACTTCAATTTATTGAATAAATTGCGCATTATGCCTGACACCTACATGAACACTTTACAGTTGGTTTTATGACTGTAAGTCGTTATCTTCAAATCCTTTTGAAGTTAGAAACGTGTATACCAATGCCGTGTGTAACTTTAGAGACGGTCCCTAAATGTGCGAATGTCCAATGTCAAGCCAACTTTATGCCAGTATCACAGAGAAACGCTGAGCATTAAACTGCGCGTTAAGTTCATATTCTGAGTCCATCTGCTTACCTGCGAGTTTGGTCTTTTATATCACTGTCTTATATCACTGTCAACTCAAATGTAACATTGGATCTGTACATCCGCATTGGGGGAATAACATTATAATCTCGTTCACTAGAAAGATGCATGTAGACTACACAGGAAAAGTAATCATGAAGACTGAATTTCACATAAAACAGACAGATACACGTACATTGTTGTAAATGAGTTTTTATGAATGAATGGCTTGCTCTTTGTTGCTCTGGTCTTCGTCAACAACACGCGCATGCACCCCCTGCTGGTGATGGTGACTAACAGCAGATGGAGATTATTATCTACTGCTTTTCCTGCAGTTCCTGGATGTCAAGGTTGAATTTACTGTCAAATTTATACTACTGCATTTGTGGAAATTTTTTTCAAGTAGTACAATTCAACTAAGCTTTTTGTTTCATTTGGCATTGTTTTACTTCCATAGAAAGGTGTGTGACTGTTCAAGTCTCTGTCTTTAGAGCAATGTGTTCATTAATTTGCTTTTTTTGTCATGTGTTGTGTATCTTAGCTTTATCACAGGTTCGCGTTTAAAGTCTGTTTAGAGAGAACAGTGTCGTCTTAGCGGCCCCTAATTTAATAACAAATGATCATTTCGACGAAAGTGAATCAATCAAAACTAACTTTAGCTGGAAATAACATTATTCAAGAACCGCTATAAAACCAAACCAATCTCTGTTACTTTAAATTATATGTTTATCTCTGTAAAGCTGCTTTGAAACAATCTACATTGTTAAAAGCGCTATATAAATGAGGATGACTTGACTTGACTTGTGGTTTTTTCACAAACCACGCATAAACGTCCTTATCTCATAACTAGTTTGTGATTAATACAGTGTAATAAGACTTTAGCCATGAAAATCTCATAAGTAACAGAAATAAGCACAAATGTCAGAGCATGTCAGAAAACACCTCAGACCCCAGAGGGTTTATGTTGATTTATAAATATACTATTGTTAATTAATTTGGGGTTCTTTTAAAACACATTAACTAATGTAATTTATACATGTGAAACATTAAAAGTATATATGAAGAGTTCAGATGCAAAAGCCTCTAAATGCCATCTGAAATTTTCTTCTAAAATGATCATTTTTATCAAGCTTGTATATTTAAATTCAGTAATTTCACTTAAATGACAATTAATGGGTAATTTTTCTTGCCATGTAAGTGAGATTATTGAACTTAAATATACGAGCTTGATAAAAATGATCATTTTAGAATAACATTTCAGATGGCATTTAGAGGCTTTTGCATCTGAACTCTTCATATGTATATGCAGATATATGTAAAAATTAACCTAGATTAATAAATGCTGTAAAAAAGCACATTTCGTTGTTATTTAATGATAGAGAATAACTAATGTTAACAAATTAAACTTCATAATAAAGTGTTACCAACTGATTCTAAAGGTAATTTAATTTCTCTTGAGTTACATCTTATATAATATCTTACTCATAGCACAAGATTCATGTCAGCAGCTTAACAATGGCATAAGTAGAGACCTATACAGAGTGATCTGTGGTGATGCCTCAGAAAAGCTTTTATTGAATTCAAAAAGGGATTAAAATATCCTAGGGAGAATGTGAAACATTGATGACCTCCCCATGATGGGAGAAGTACAGGTTAGGTCATGTAGAGCGGTTGAGTCTGGAGGTGTGGAGCCAGGCAGTCTGTGACCGTTTGAGGACACCTTGTGCATCCGTCTCTGTTTAGAAGACAGGCATGCTGCTACTTTTATTGCGAGGTGACAAGGTGCTATTAGCTTCATGTGCGCCTCATCACACGCTGTCAACAGCACTCAGTAAACGCACCCCTCCTCTTCAACACTACCGCTGTGAGTCTCTGGGACAGTGACAGGAGGGCAAAAATGATTTGAAAAGAGGGGGAGCCATCATCACACCTTTTCTAAAAGATTAACATAGTGAAGCACACTCTACTGACATTTTGCTCTGCTTCTTCTGTGGAAGATGCAAGTCTGTGTCTGGCATGCATTATTTCTGTACTCTCTGGGTTTAAAAGACAATTAATATTCAGTAATATTATTAATTTAAATACACTTAACGAATGAGAACAAACTTATATATAATGACACTATTTCTTTTTAAAGAGCGGCTAATAGCTTAGCTGAACTTGATGTGTTCTAACTCTGATAATTGATGAACTTTGCATCATTGACAGTTTTAGAACTGAACTGAAACAACATTGAATTAAATTGAGCTGAATAATGAAACCAGTGTCTTCTGTAGAGATGTTTACATCTTAATTTGAATTTGTTTCATAATTGATTAATTCTACAGCATTAACACTGTTATGGATGGATGGATATTGTTGTTGGCAATATATAAATGTCAATACATATTTTCGGGTTCACTTTATTTTAAGCTGTCTTTGTTACACTGTAATTGTACATTTTAAGTACTGAGTAAAAAACATGTACTTAGTATAGGGTTAGGATTAGGGTTTGGTTTGGTTTAGGGTTAGTTGCATGTAATTATGCATTATGTATAGTTATTCCTATAGTAACCAAATGAAACATTTGTAACAATGACACTGTAAAATAAAATTTCCACCCCACTATATATATTTTTATATTAAAATATATGGTAAAAATTGTATTTCAATGTGTCATTGTTACATGCTATATGTATATATTATAGTAATTACAGTAAATTATGCATAATTAAAAGCAACTAATAATACAAAACAAAACAAAAATTGTAATAATCGAATGTGATAACGGACTCTAGCTTTGGAAGTGAAATAAACATTTTATTATGATCAAAACATAAATGCTCAGAATATAGATTACAAGCTTTGTGGTAATGTCACCAATGGCATTCATATTGCCAGCAGGCTAAGGCATGTCTGTTTTATAATGCACACTTGGGCTGGCTACCTGTTTAATAATGCAAGTCTGTCCACCAGCAGGACACACAGAGTGAGCTGAACAGGTGCAGAGAGATGTTTTCAAAAAAACATTCCACTCAGCTGTCTGTGCTACACTATTTAAAAACGTCACAAATCAAAAGTTTTAGTTTATTTTTATTATCTTTATTGGTCACATTTTAAATTAGGTGTTTTTGCTGCTATTAAGGTGGGATACGGGTAAGGTTATGAACCGGTATCGTTGTATAGATAGGTTTAAAGGAACCGTACGTAAGATTGTGGCCAAAACTGGTACTGCAATCACTTTCAAATTACTGTAGAGCGGTGTATCCCCTCCCCCTTGACTAGAGGTTGCCAGAAAGGCTGCATGATCCAGCAGGAACGTAGGCCGTCTCCATCTTTCAAAGTCATCTCCTATAAAAATCCTTGTTTTATTTCGGACTTTGTCACAAAGTATTTCGGAATCATAACAAGGTTTTTTTGGATTTGTAACGTTAGACATTTTTTTATCCAACACGTGTGTAGCTGCAGCTGTGGGAACTAGAGCAGAGCTGGCAACCCGGATGCCGCAACACTACTGACTTCGTGATTGGTAGATAGGTGGAGGGTGGTGCATCAGACCAAAACACAACATGACAACATCAACATCAGTTGAGGGCTGCAACTTCACTTTTTAAATGACAATATCCTGGCCGGACTACTGTTGCCAGTGATATAAGTATTTGAAATGAACATGATTTCTTAATGTCTAGTGACATATCAGGGCCATTTTATGATTAACTGAAATACATTTCTTACATACGGTTCCTTTAAGGGTTAGTTAAGTGAAACACTGTAATTATAGATGTGATTACAGAAATTAATTACAGATGTAATTATATGCAGGTATTTTTTTTAAATATAAGTGCACTGCAAAAAAGTATGTACAAGTG
>CM070819.1:30484446-30501946 GCA_036326025.1 Chrosomus eos
TACCCTATATCAGAGACTAACGTGGGTCATAAAGCTCTTGCCTGATCATAACCCTTAATTTTTCAGCGATAGTCCTATGGAAGCAAATAAGAGGCAAAACTATTTGAAATTTAACAGCCACTGAATACTTATTTTTGAAATATTTTATTTTGAAAAACATTTATCTGAATTTATTTGCTCTGAATTCGCCCCTTTGAAATTATTTTACTTTGGAAACCATGTATCTGAATTTATTTGTTTCGAATTTACCTCGAATTTAAATAGGCCTATGAAAATTCTTGATTTCCATTTTAAAAACCTGAATTTCAATGAATATTTTTCAATGCCCCTAAATTCAGATACAAAAAAAATCAACTTAGGCTACAGAATTTCAGATAAAATAGATTCAGGTTGAACAAATTTGATTGCTCAAATTCAGATCTCAAATTCGACTGCTCAAATTCAGATCGAAAAATTCAAGTTAAATATTCACATGGTAACATCCGGGCTACCCAGGATAGGAAAAATGTCTCGGGTTATTACTATAACCCTTGTTCCCTGAGAAGGGAACGAGACACTGCGTCGAGAATCGACACTTTGGGGGCGCACGCTAAGGGAGCGTCCCCAAAGTGTCGATTCTCGACACAGTGTTGAGTTCCCTCGAAAGGGAACAGCTGAGCCTGTGTAGAGACAGAGCGTATTTAGGCCACGCCCACACCGATGGGAAACAATCCGAACGGTCTCCATTGATTTGCATTGCGAGAGGCTGGCCTATCCTGGGTAGCCTGGATGTTACCATGTGAATATATTAAACTTGAATTTTTCGATCTGAATTTGAGCAGTCGAATTTGAGATCTGAATTTGAGCAATCAAATTTGATCAACCTGAATCTGTTTTATCTGAAATTCTGTAAGTTGATTTTTTTGTATCTGAATTTGTGAGCATTGAAAAATATTCATTGAAATTCAGGTTTTTAAAATGGAAATCAAGAATTTTCATAGGCCTATTTAAATTCGAGGTAAATTCTAAACAAATAAACTCAGATACATGGTTTCCAAAGTAAAATAATTTCAAAGGGGTGAATTCAGAGCAAATACATTCAGATAAATGTTTTTCAAAATAAATATTTCAAAACTAAGTATTCAGTGGCTGTTAAATTTCAAATAGTTATGTCTCTTATTTGCTTCCATATAGTCCTCTGACCTTTTCTCTTTTGTAATGTCTCTTATTCATCTCTCTTTCAACAGTCTTTCTTCAAATCTCCCTCTTGCTCCCTCTCTCTCCTCCCTCATCATGAGTGTATCAGGGATGCCACATTTCTCAATATATTAATCAACCATTCGGTATATGATATATACAGTTCAATACACACTTGCGAATTGCAGTTTTGTGTTTAAATAATGTCAAGGTTGAATAAAAGTGTGTTTTATTTCTTTCCAAATTGGCTCTGTTTGTGTGTGCCTGTGAGTATACACGCTGAGATGACGAAATGCCTCCCCACAAGTAAATATCCAATCACTATACACTAAAGTTAGGGGGCGCTTAACCATGCTTGCAATGCTGGTGTCAGATTGCACACTTAAGGCGAGTGGTGCAGTACCAGGAAGCACCGCTGTCTTTCAAATCTGTAGTGTGTGGAGACATTACGGTTTTGCCGTTGATTATAATGCAGAGGAAGAAAAAAAACAGAAAACAAAACAATGACTGTTCCGTTTTACACGTGTCGCCTACTCAAATGGAAACACTTCCAACATGACTGCCAATCTGCGGCGCCATAACCCAGCGATATTACTGTCTGAAAGCAGGATAGCAGAGCAGGTAATACAGTCATCCAAAAAGCAACAGTCCCTCGCTGATTCCTTCCAGCATACATACCAAACTGGTTCCGAGAGACGCAAAAAATAACAAAGGCATTGGGGGTGTTTGTTGCCAAAGATTTGCAGCTGTTTTCGGTGATTGGAAATGTGAGCTTTTGCCACCTTATGAAAGCTCTCAATCCACGTTTTACAGAACTACCATCTAGCACTTTTTTCAGTGCCGAGGTAATTCCCGACCTCTATGAAAAGACACACAGCAGTATCGTAGACAAATTTGCTAAAGCACATAGCCTTGTTCTGACTACAGATAGTTGGACCTTGAGGGCAACAGAGAGTTACCTCACTATGACTGTTCATTACTTGTCGGATTGGGAAATGAAGAATTGTGTTACCCAGTTTGTATATGGGTATATACAATACATTTTTTTTTTTACTTTTAAGTAAAATAAAGAAAGATATTGCAAAAAAAGGAGTTTTTCTTCTTAACCTCTTACTGTTCCTGTCGCCTAAGCACAGACTGACAAAAAACTGATGTGCCAAGCTATCGAAACGGACATCGAGGTATGTTTTGAACCATGGGCTAACTGTATTGTTGCATGCCTAGTGTATATACGCCCCCTACTGCTGATTGGCTAAAAGTTTGTTGTGGTGTGCTTTACACACTGGCCCTCATTTATCAAAAGTGCGTACACCAAATTTCGAGCGTACACCTGGCGTACACCCAAAACCACGGTGACTTTGAGATTTATCAATATGGACGTTGGCGTACGGCACGCTCAAATCCCACGCCAGCTCAAGAGGTGGTGTACGCACGTTTGAGTTAGTGCGGAAATGCGCAGAAAAACAATTCCTAATGGCTCCGTACACTGACAAACTAAAATATATGACAAAAAAACAACAGCAACAACATAGTAGGCTAATTATAAACTTCAGTGTAAAAATCTGTCACAAAGAACCGGCAAAAGTATTGATTATGAATATGTAAAATATAGCAAGGAGATATTTTAAAGGGTACCTATCATGGAATTTTGAAAATTACCTTTCATGTAGTGTGTAACATAGATCTAAGTGAAGGAAAACATCCTGCAAAGTTTTAAATATGAAAGTTCACCGTATACAAAGTTATTATCTCTCAAAAGTAAGAGTCGACTCTGAGTCGTTGATATGAATCGATAGACGAACGATGCACTTTCGTACGTCACTTGTCCAAGTTATTTGAATAAGATACGCCCACTCATTGCATTAGGAGACACCAGGGAAAACATCATGTCGACGAGACGCTGCTGTGTTTTGAAGTGCGACGCAAAAGCAAACTTTTTTCATCTGCCCAGTGAGGAGCATTTGAAGACAGTGGCTACAGTTCATAACTATACCACAGAAGTATTATAGCCCGAACTTGTTCTGTGTTCGCGTCATTTTGAAGATGATTGCTTCACAAACCTAAATGCTATAAAGTATGAATTTGCGAGCCGGCTGATACTGAAGGAGGGAGGTTCAGTACCGAGTTTATTTGGATCAGCTTCCTTCTCCGAATCACAACCTGTAAGTAGGCTGTTGCTTTTTTTGTTTGTATCATGTTCTATAATTATTTTGTGTGTTGTGTACGCACAGGCACAGCGCAGCTTCTAGCAGCTAACTTAGGTCTTCAATGTCAATTGTATTGAAATATGTGAAGTGTTTGTCGTTGTTAATGGAGTTGTCACAGGGCTCTCGAGTGTCACGCATCACGCATTGAGCGTGACAGTCACTCATTTCGGTCTTTTGTCACGCTCTCCGGCCACACATTGTATTTCTCACGCTGAAAAACTATTTGTAATATATTTAATATGCCGCAGTCCCCAAAACTCACTCACTGTGGAACCGGCAGGATTCAAGCGCGTCTCCTCCAGTGTTGCCAGGTCCGTATGCCTGCACGGTTTCCGCGGGTTGTTTGTGTAGTGCACGCTGGTTGACGCGATTGTTTTATCCACTGGAACATGATTGTTATTGAGGAAACACCCAGGAACGCTATTTGAATATTTTTGGCCGTGATTGGGTTAGTTTGATGAGCAATTGGGCTGGTTTTGTTGTGCAGACCTGGCAACCCTGGTCTCCTCGGTGTTGTTCGTCTGGTGTTGTTAGCCAATCAGAAAATAGCACTGTTGTATCTGGGTAAGATCTAGCGCAACAACCAATGACACCCCGTCGGCCACAGATTAGCCACAGATTAGCGTCACGCAAAGGCGGGGTTTGGAAAAATGACTCGCTAAACGATTCATTTGGGAGTCGGTGAGCAAATCAGGTAAAAATAAATGCATATTATAAGACAACAAAAGTGTTTTTTGTCATTGCATGCTTGTAAAACTGTTGTTGGGGACTCCCAGAACAATATTAGGAACATTTTAAATGCCATAATAGGTACCCTTTAATTGTTTATTAATAAAGAAGTGTTTTCTTTCTGTCGGCTGCAAAGATGAAGTTGAGATGCTGACTCGCGATCTTCGCAGTAGTGAACGCGCCAGAGAGAAATGCACATTTCAGATTACATAAGCAGAGAGCAGTCTGCAGTCTGTTTTCTTTCGTTTTGAATTGTTCTGTTTAAAAGTAGACATGTCTGAGGCAAGTAGGGTACCTTATACGCTGAGTTTCGAGTCATTTATGAGATGAGCTCAGTACGCGTCCTCCGTTTCATAATTATCTATCATCTGCTATTTACTTCTTATTTGTTAAATCCAGGTAATTGGTTGATGAAACATTAAGTAAAATTAAGATACAATTAATAAAAAACGAAATTCAGTTTAAAGAAAGGTTTTGTGCTTTATGTTTGATGTCTCTGTGACAGTTTTAAAATATATTTTAGTGCCGCTTTCAGAGCGCTCACGTCCGTAACATTGTTTTTTCCTTATAAATGCGAACACGAATAATAATAAGAATAAGAATATTACAAATGGACATGCAATTATTAATGTGAATGAATGGTAGGCTACTCCACATCACATCATCATCACTTGTACGTGATACAATATTAAATGCTAATTGTTTCAAAACACTTGCTGTAAAATAATGCATTGTGATAGGTCATTTGATCTCTACGTCGGAGAAGTTTCTCTTCTTTGCCGTCTTCCGTGTGTCCATGGCGTAAAATGAGGGCGTGAGGGAAGCGGAAACGTGAATATTTAGAGGCGTGTTATTCTAATGACGATCGTTTTCAGCCGCGGCATTTATCAAGGGCAGGTATTGCGTACACCTAGATTTGAAAGGTACGCACAGCTTCATACATCAGGCGGTGAGAGGAGTGTAAGCATAATCTTACGCCAACATATACGCCCGTTTCTACGCAAGAATGATAAATGAGGGCCCATGAGCTCAGATTTTTCTCCTTAGCTAGAGACTCTAGATTGCTCACATTGTCTCCTCTAAAGATTCAGAAGAGATCAACAACATCACACATATGCTCAGATTTTTTTCTCAGCTAGATGAGCTTTCACATTTATCTCTTTTAAAGTTAAGAAGATACCTCAAACAGTTTTTAATTGTACTCCAAGTCAAGTAAAATACACTAAAGTAAAAGACAATCCATAAATTCAGAGTTTAAGCCTATATTTAGAGTGAAGTTATGCAGAAATAAGGTTAACATGAATCTTAAATGCTGACACACAATAAGAGAATTGAGCTGTTCAGTTTATGTGCATAGGGCACATAATTTGTTCCTGGAAATAGTAATGTACCAGATGCCTGTATCAAAACTAACTAACAGAAGTCTTAATAATAATTAGTTACATTAATATATTGCTTTTATAAGTGATGCTTTACATATGGAAGGGGGAATCTCCTCAACCAACACCAATGTGCATCATCCACCTGGATGATGTGGCGGCAGCCATATATCGCCAGAACGCCCACCACACACCAGCTTACTGGTGGAGAGGAGACAGCGATGAAGCAAATCAGTATATGGGGATGATTAGGAGGCCATGGTGGACAGAGGCCAATGGGCAAATTTCGCCAGGATACCGGGGTTAAACCCCTACACTTTCTCCAAAGGACATCCTGGGATTTTTAATGACCACTGAGAGTCAAGACCTCGGTTTAACGCCTCATCTGATGGATGTTGCTCTTTGACAGTATAGTGTCCCCATCACTTTACTGGGACGTTAGGACCCACATAGATAACAGGGTGAGCACCCTCTGCTGGCCTCACTAACACCTCCTCCAGCAGCAACCTAGTTTTCCCAGGAGGTCTCATATCCAGGTACTGACCATGCTCAACCCCGCTTAGCTTCAGTGGGCAACCAGTCTTGGGCAACAGGGTGAAATGGCTGCTGTCTTACTACTGGAACAGTCCTCCTGGAACATTATTTCCTGAAAGGAACATGACATGTATTACAACTTAATCCTTGACCATTTTGATTATTAATACATATTATATGGTAGAAATGTTTGAGTTCATACTGAGACATTTGATTTGTAAAGTTGTTTGGCTCTCTTCTAAACCTTAGAGGAGACAAATGTTGGACCACCAGAGTCTTTAAAAATATGAGCACAGTGTGTGATGTTGTTGAGATCTCTTCTGAAACTTTAAAAGGAGACCATTGTGAGAAGTGTGATGTTGTTGAGATCTCTTCTGAAACTTAAAAAGGAGACCATAGTGAGAAGTTTGAGAAGTGTGATGTTGTTGAGATCTCTTCTGAAAGGAGACCATTGTTAGTGAGAAGCGGAAGACCCAAGCAAAAGTCTTCATTTGTTGTTAATGTAACCTCATTTATATCTAGCAGAAACATTTGAGATGCGAAAGAGGTCATATTTTTTACTTTTCTTCACCCTTTGTAGCTTCAATCTCATTCATTCACACCATTTTAATCAAACACAATACATGAATTGTCATATCTGAAATCGTTTTATGTAGACAGTGTTTTGTTGCACAATGATTTAATAGTGGAAATCATGACTAAAATGCTAAATGGGTTGGACAAGACAAAATAAAAAATAAAAAAGTTGTGCAACAACCATGAAGCACATGTTTCTCCTAAAATACAATTGAAGACATCTGAACACAAAACTGATACCTAAATGATACATATACGAGAATCCTGAGATTAGCGAGAACTCTGTAAGAGCCATAGCCTTGTAGGAAGCACATCGATATCGAGACACAACAGCACCTCAGAGAGCACGAGTTTGAGTCCCAGGCAAGGTACTTTCCTGTTCCTATTCCCTTCTCGCCTCTCCCTGGACTCTCATCCTACTGTCCTGTCCATTAAATGTAAAAATACCACATTGTAATAAAAAAAAGCAACCAACTTCTCATTTTGGACTAATTTCTCTCAGTACTTTTTCATGTCTCATTTGTGTCTTTTATTTGTCCAAAGAAGTTTTAGGAGACATTGTTGATACTAAAATTGTTGGAACACCCTAAGCCATTGGTCATTAAAGAGGTGCGTGAACTCGCAAGTACGATGTTAGACACTGTGCTCTGGCCCTCTTCCTGTTCGCCGGAGTGATAAGATACTTAGCAGACTGTCCTCACTCAAAGACTGGCTGTCTAAGTGGTGTCCACAAAATAATATAGAATTCATAGACATTTGGAAAAGTTTTTGGGGCAGACCTGACCTGTTGAAAAGAGATGGTATTCATCCCTCCTGGAATGGTGCTGCTCTTCTCTATATTAATATAGCACATAGTCTTAGAGCTCAAACATGACAATCTGGGGCCCAGGTCAGGAAGCAGATTGACTAAACCGTCTATCTGCAAGATGTCTCATGTCACAGAAGTCAGAGAAAATCCCATAGAGAATCTTTCACCTAGATATCATCACATAGAGACTGTGTCTGTTCCTTGAATTAGTAAATACAAAACACTCTCAAACTCATTTAAGGGTGAACATTTTATTGATGTTCAACAAATAATAAACAGATATAATACAGATGAACAAATGATAAAGCTTGGGTTGCTGAATATACAATCCTTTTCTTCAGCACTTATTGTAAATTATATGATTACAGAAGTATCAGACCTACAGTAGTTTACCAACCAGAATAATACTTTCACCGCCACCGCTCTGCCGCGGTGGTAAATTTCGGGGTGTATTTGCTGCCTTTAGGCCTGTTCACACCGGGACGAATTTCGCGCGCGTTATTCGCCGACGTTTAACGCCTCGTGACTAAACAAAGGGCGCCAATGTGAGTGTTCACACCGACGCGTAAAACGCCACGCGTAAAAGCGTCATGTTTAAAAAAACGCCTCGGGTTCGTTTTTTTAGTTTGACGCGCCGCGTCAAAAACTATCTGACCAATGAGATTGGCGCTTTTGCTCACGTGTCTGGAGCTTCTGAAGTTACAGTAAAACACAACTTGGGGGCGCTCAAACACAAAACGGTCTTGGCGAGCACACATACGTAATGGCAAAGAAGATAAACAGCATCCGTCTACTACACTCTGCCTGGAAGAAATAAGACGAGGAAGATGAAAGGCCAGATTAATGTAGAGCTGCTGGTCTTGTTGGTGTCAATATAAAGAGACACAAATGAGAATAAAGAACTGTATGACAAACGCGACAAACTCGCTCTCTTCTTCTGAGTGACAAGCGAGTGTCAGAAGCACTTTGTGGAAGGGGTATTTCTGTACATCAAGCGCCATCTAATGTCAGGGAATGAATTTGCATGTTCACTCGGCTCATCGTCAGCGAAAAACGCTTGGGTGTGAACACAAAAAACGCGTTGAAAAACACTGACGAATAACGCGAGCCGATATTCGTCCCGGTGTGTACGAGCCTTTTAACTGCTAAGAGGCGCTACAATCACAGACTTTGAAAAGTGTCCGTTTATTCTCTCTATTGCGTAATCTGCCGCTGTGCCGCGGCTCATTCAGAGCGATTGAAAGCTGGTAGCAGATGAATTCAAGTGAAATGTAGTTAAAATAATTCATCACAATACTTAAATTAAATTGAATAAATAAAACATATAAAACATTGCAATAGAAACATATTAGGCTACATCAATGAGGACTTGCAAGAGCATAAGACGTTGATGTTACAGCTTTCAGGCGGTAGCTCTGTGGTTAACGCAACGACACAGAACCCCGAACAAGAGGTAAGTAAAAGAAGTACGAAAAGAAGAAGTAAAACACACTAAAAATACTTAAATTTGGAACCCCATCGAACAATTCAAGGTTTAAATAAAGTGGTGGGACAGTTTTTCAAAAAAATTAAAACAGGGTTGCATTTGGACTTTATTTCCATGCAAAAAAGAAACACAAAATCTTATTCTTGCTACATTTTAAATTTGTTTTGCCAAAAAAATTGCAGCTAAATTAAATGAAACGGTAGGCTACAAATCAAAAATAGTCCAAAGCAACATAAATGAAAAACATGAGTTTTGCCTCTCGCGCTGGATCTCAGCAAGTTTATTTAGTCTCCCTTGCTCAAACATTCTTAAACTCTACAAAACCAGTTGAAACAACTGGATTGAACACTTCAATTTAAATTTGTGTGTGAAAAAAATTGAAATAGGCTACAATAAATAAACTACAATATTTATAATTTAATAAAATAGGGGGACACATCGAGAGATTTATCAGGCTGGCTATCCGACACTCTCCATATGAAAGAGGAACATTAACACCTATTGTCCTGCATCACGCTGAACTGTCCCTCCAAGTCGCAATTCACACTTAAATTGCTCTTATATACATTAGCATTAGGCTATTAAAGTGTAGATAATGAAGGAATTAAATGATTTAAGCTACATGTAGTGATATTTCTGTCATAAAAGTTTATTACTAAATATTTCATTATTTAAATAATTTAAGAAATAAAACTGGTTTGGGCCAGCTTTTTCCAAGCAAAATTAAATATAATCTTCAAACGCATGTTCATTTTGTTTTCATGAACAAAATACTCAACTCAATATTAAATTCTACAGGGATCTCTGGATCCAGGCATGCAAATTGTGAATTAGTTATTTTTTAAATTATTATTATTAAAATAAATCTCGGTGCTTCGTGGTACTGCTGATATACTAAATAACATTTAGATAATAATTATGAACTTTAAATGAAACAATATAGCAACACTTCGACAAATAAATGATTTGATCTGTTTTTACATTTTAATTCAGGGCGATTTAGTCTCTACATTTAATTAGAGCGAGATTTTCACCTTGTCATTTTCTCATTGGGAGGCGCTCACATCATAAACATATTACAGCAGATTCTCTATACCTCTCGTTTTCATATGGATTACATAATCAGATAACATTTATTAGCCTAAATATTTAGACATTTAAAGGCTTTAGACATAGCCGATTTCCTTTCATGACTGAGCTGAGGCAAGTGGCTTTCGGTTACTTTTTGTGACGCGCAGTTCCGGAGACCGAGACGACAGATAAACTTTTGTCGTTAGCCTAAAAAAAGTTTACAGTTTTGAACGATGTAGGCTACTCTACTCTTATCTGTATGACCAAAAAAATCACGTATAGCCTATTAAATTATTTTAGCTGTTATGAGAAAAATAAATCAAATGAACGCGCCGCCTCATTTGTCGAAAAAACTTTACTTAAAACCATGTTTTTAAAAACTCTATGTAGGCTATAGGGAATAAAACAAATATAGATATATATAGGCTAGGCCAGCAACTGGTCCGACTTCCGCCACGAAGAGGACCTCTGAATGTAGATTCTTAGTGCTCTGACAGGGCAGAGCATGTGAAGTCTCTCTTCATCCGTCGTCACGTGAGGTGGAGGATGAAAAGCCTGCAGAACCGTAGGCGTGCCGCACTGGATGGCACCTTAGGCAAATAGCCAGGCCTAGGGTGAAGGATAGCCTTAATGTTGCCTGGAGCAAACTCCAGGCACCCGTTAGATATGGAGAGTGCCTGGAGATCTCAAAACCCTCCTCAGAGAAGTAATGGCCAATAGAAAAGTGACCTTCAGCGACAGGTTCTTGGCCTCAGCCGACTCCAGCGGTTCGAAAGGGGCCCGGCCAGCCCTTCGAGAACCACTGCCAGGTCCCATGTGGGAACCCTGGTACGAGCCGCAGGTCTCATCCTCCAAGCCCCACGGAGGAAACGTACGACCAACTGGTGTCTCCCCAGAGGCCCACCACTCAGAGGAGCGTGGAAAGCCGCAATGGCAGCCACGTACACCTTGAGCGTGGACGGGGTAAGACCAGCGGAGAAGCGATCTTGGAGGAACTCCAGCACTGAAGCCACTGGGCAGTTAACTGGGTCCACCTCACGCTCTCTACACCAAATGGTGAAGACATTCAAGCCGTACAATTTCCTCGTGTAGGGAGCTCCAGAGCTCAGTATGGTCTCCACTACTCCAGCTGATAGGCCGGCCTCTAGGTACTGTGCCCCCTCAGGGGCCAGACCCACAGTTTCCATAACTCGGGCCAAGGGTGAAATATTGAGCCCTCTGCCTGTGTCAGCAGGTCCCTCCTGAGGGGAATCTCCCACGGAGGGCCATCAAGGAGCAATATAATGTCTGAGAACCATACTCGGGCCGGCCACAACAGGGCTAACAGCAGTAGACTGATCCCGTCACGACAGACCCTCTCTAGAACTCCCGGGAGCAGATCGGGGGAAATGCATACAGACGCAGCCTCGGCCACGTCTGCACCATGGCATCCAACCCCAGTGGGGCTGGATGAGTGAGGGAGAACCACAGTGGACAGTGGGTCGTCTCTCGAGACGCAAACAGATCCACTTCCACTGGGCCGAACCTCTGACATATTGACTCCACCACCTCGGGGTGGAGTATCCATTCCCCGGGCCTCAGCCCCTGTCTCGACAGGATGTCTGCTCCCTGATTTTGACTCCCCGGGGTGTATGTTGCTCTTAGAGACAACAGTTTCCCCTGGGACCACAGGAGGATCTGATGCGCCAGTCTGCATAGAGGGCGAGACCTCAGGCCCCCCTGATGGTTTATATAGGCCACTACCGGCATATTGTCTGACCTCACCAGGACGCGATGGCCCTTGAGGTCTGGCAGGAAGCTCCTCAGAGCCCGGAACACCGCCAACATCTCCAGGCAGTTTATGTGCCAGGAGGAATGATGGTCCTGCCATAGGCCTGTCGTAAAGCCGCCATCCATGACCGCGCCCCAGCCCATGAGGGAGGCGTCTGTCGAAACGGTTTTCCGGCGACCTGACGCTCCCAACACTGGACCTTGGGACAGAAACCAAGCTTTTTTCCACATAGATAGGGAACGAAGGCATCTGCGCGTAACCCTGATCATGCGGAACGGGTTCCCCCTCGGGGAGAACACCTTGGTTTTTAACCACCACTGAAGGGCCCTCACGTGCAATGGAATAATGTTGGACGCTGCTGCCATGAGCCCTAACACTCTCTGAAAATGTTTCACAGTGATGTCTTGGCCTAGCTTTATCCCTGACACTGTGGCCAGAATGGACTCGACTCGTGCGGGAGACAATTGTGCCCGCATCGTGACCGAGTCCCACACCACTCCCAAGAACATAGTTCGATGGGCTGGTGTCAACACGCTCTTTTTCGTGTTGAGTCTCAACCCCAGGCTTTGGATGTGGGCGAGGACGACATCTCGATGCCGAACCGCCAGCTCTTGTGACTGGGCCAAAATCAGCCAGTCGTCTATATAGTTGAGCACCCTGATGCCCTGGAGCCTCAGCGGTGCCAGAGCTGCATCCATACATTTGGTAAATGTGCGAGGGGAGAGAGCTAGGCCGAACGGAAGAACCCAATATTGGTACGCCTCGCCCCCGAAAGCGAACCTCAGGAACTTCCTGTGAGATGGAAGGATGGATATATGGAAGTACGCGTCTTTTAGATCTATCGTGACGAACCAATCCTCGGATTGAATTTGACTCACGATGGGGGAAATAGTGAATCTAATCTTGAACCTGAATCTCCTCAGAGAATAGTTCAGATGCCTGAGATCTATTATTGGACGCAACCCCCCATCCTTCTTGGGAACTATGAAGTAGCGGCTGTAAAACCCGGACTCCCTCTCCGGTGGAGGAATATGTTCTATAGTCTCCTTTGCCAGCAGGGAGTTTACTTCCTGTTCCAATACCCGACCCTGCACTGGGTCGACTACAGTCCAGACCACCCCGTTGAATTTGTGTGGGCGGAAACCGAACTGCAGCCTGTACCCATTTTGAATGGTGCGCAGGGCCCAGGGAGAAATATTCGCTAGATTTTTCCATGCCTCAAAATATTTTACCAAGGGAACCAGGCTCTCGAGCCCGGCTTCGGGTATTACTCGGGACTCGTTCTCGACCCCCTGAAGCGGATTTCCGGCAGGGCTGGACCGAAAATGATTCTCGATGGGTGAACGCGAATGCTGCCTGGCCGCAGGCCTGTGGGGCGGATAGTGCAGCCTGCGTTCGCTGGAAACCGATGTGTCCCGAAACGTTTTTTAACGGTGGAAGAGCAACATCGATTTCCTGCGGGCTATGCTAAGGAGACGACCTTGGTCGTTCCACCATGGGTGGGGCCGCCCGCAGAGATCCTAGACCAGCTAGGATCTCTTTGACGAAGCCTTTTTAGCCTGCAGGACGGCCCTCAGGCTTTTCTGCTGAGGTTTCGCCATGAGAGCGCCGTCTATGCCTCCAGTCTCCTTGAGGGGGGGCTCTAGACTCAACGCTCTCCTTTTGCACCTATTTGTAGGCGCCATCATTTTAATTCCTCAGAATTAAATGCAGCCAAAAACGCAGGATAAGTGAAACACGGTCTGAATGATAGGCTGAATTAAAATATTAACTTTCTAAGTCAGATAATATTCCTTCATTTTAATTTCTTAACCCTCTGGGGACTACACCCTTTTTGGTCAGTTTTCTCTATTTTTACATTTAGGCTTATAAACCATATGTAATGGAGATGGAACACCTTGTGCTTGGTATCTATGGATTCAGAAGACCCTAAGCTAACGTAATAATGCATGCAATGTGTTTATAAAGGAAGTATTTCTAAACTAAAGAATATAAAACTAAAGAATTTCAAAACCGAAAATTCTATTTTTGTCATTTATTACTGAATATCACACCTCACACAACAACAGTGAACAGTTTTTTTAACCAAAATGTATATTTCAAACCCTTGACAGACATTTGTAATTGTTCAATAACAATATTGTTCAAAAGTAAAATATTTCGTAATCTGTGAAAACACTGTCAGCATCGGATTTCTCCTCGTCTTTCTAGTAATTGTTCCAGAGCTTGTTCTGAGGTAAATATTTTAATCGCATTGTTACGCGCAAAATTGAATAATGAATTCTAAAGTAATGTATTGCACACTTTTGATTTAAATGTACTGCTATATACACAAAAGTGCATTAACATGTGGTTTGCAAAAACTTAAAACAAATAAGGTACTTTATACCAGCAGTATTCTCTTTACACAGTAGCAATAAAATATTTATTGTAAATCTCAACTTAAACATTAATGTAATCAAATCAAATATTTAAACAAAGCTATTTGGCACGGGGGATGACCTTTTATCTAGTTAAAACGAGTCCAGTTTTCTTGTTTTTTTTTTCTGAACAGGTATCAAGGTATCTTTTATCAGGGAGCAGCAGAAATAGTCTATGTAGTCAGAGGTCATCACCACTACTACAGATATAAGACGACCACCGTTACTTCTCTGATAGTAGCTTAGGTTTGGTCATGCCATGGTTTCCCACGTACACTAAGATTAGGCTACATTAAACAGAGATAAAGCCCAATATACTTCTGCGTCGAACTTACGCCGTAGGCTGTGTGTAGCGCGCGTACCCTGACGTGCACCTCTCAAAAATGTAACAACGCGTCAATACCCGTACAGCAAGCGCTGTGATTGCTAGAACCGCTCCCCGGGTTTCACATGCTCCCTCTGTGTAATTGCGCGTCAACGCGGACAACGACGCAGAAGTATAATGAAAACCAACGTAGAGGTCGACGCAGAAGTATAAATCAGTATAATTCAGAGGTGAAGTGGTCGAGCACAAGGTGCAGCGAAAAGTTCCTGTGAAACTGTTGCGATCAAGCTCGCCTCACGCACGCGCCCGCGTCCGCCTGTTGCCGACGTTGAATTGTCTATAACTTCTTGACTGTACACGACGCGCAGCCAGCACAAATCATTGGAAGAGAGACTGATCCTCGGTTCGCTGTTTGTGAGTTTCCAGAATCTAAATAGTTCAGATCAACAGAAGGGAATTCACATGGCAGAGCATCCCCGCTAAACTAAACGCAGGCCTATTAGGGAAAGTTATGTATAATTTTAATTTAAGTTAAAAAGGCTACAGCTGCGTCAAGCGCACAGAACCCGTTGGTTATATCCACACCTGTCATTCACTCGCGGAGCGCTGTCTCCCTTTCTGTTCACCTGAGAGAACCTGCCAAAGCCTCTTCACTGCTTGTTTGGGTGGGTTATTTGCTGGCTGACCAATATCCCACCCCTCCTGTGATCCATGGTTTGACTGTAGGTCTGTGTATAGTATTCAGATCCAGTGAGCAACGGACTTAAAAAAAAAAAAAAAAAAAAAAAAAACTGCGTTAACGTGCGTTAAAAAAATTGTCGGCATTAATTCATCAATGCGTTAACGCGATAATAACGCGTTAACTTGCCCAGCCCTAAATATAATACACGTGCTACACTGCTTCACATGCTTTTTATGCACCTCGTTGCAGACCACATGTCAATGGATAGATCTGCTTGAGGGGAATACTTGCATAGACCGTTCTAGTCTACCAAGACCAAGCATATGCTGCAATTCTAATACTCAAATAAAACTTAAGGGGTTTATAGCTAACATACACGCAATTCTTATGGCTCTTCTGAGCAGCAGTAGTACGTTTTGGCAGTAGAGGGGAATTGTTATCTCCTTTAAAATTTTCTATGATGTAGCTACACTTGGCTTGTGTTGTTGTATTGTGTCATTTTGCATATATTGTACAGCAGCAGCATGTCTTACTTGCTCACAGCAGCAAGTCATGTATGTATTGGAATGCTCTGCAGCAGCAGCAGCAGGAGCAATAACCAATAACATCTGCAATAACAGCAGCAGCAACGTAGCAGATCTATTCCGCCAAGACCAAACATTTCAACATTGTAATGTCCATTACCGTGCCATACACTCCGAGAGTTGTCATGACAGAAATACAAAGTTCTGTCATGAAACTCCAGATGGCGCAGGCTGAGGTCCTTAGCTCAATCTGGGGCACAGATAAGTGGAATCTGCTGTATTAGTAGCCACTAAAACTCACTGCTCAACCTTCAAATACTTGGTCAGAATTTACTGTAGAAGTTGCAGTGCGTTTTAAGAAACCCTCCACCTTCCCCCACTCCACCTGTATAAATCTGCTACAGATAATTCATGTACGTTGTATTGTACAGCAGCAGCAGGTCTTACTTGCTCACAGCAGCATTTTGTGTATGTATTGGTAGTAGCAAGTCCCGTACTCGCTCTACAGCAGCACCCTAGAAGATCTATTCTGCCAAGACCAAACATATCAACATTGCAATATCCATTACCATGCCAAACACTCAGAAAGTTGTCATAACAGAACTCTTGTTATGACATGCTGAGTATTTTACTTAACTTACTTTCACGAGTTCACACTTACATACAATTAGAGGGAGTAAAGTTGAATGCGTATTTGGCGTGCTGTCCGGGGGTAGGGACAGAACCCAGAGTACTCCCCCTCGTATGTAAATGGTTAGGACTAGAAGTGTGGAGAAGGGGTGGTGGAGGGATGCTGCTAAACTGTCAACTAATTGAGATGAGACTGCTGAATACACCTCTTATCCTTGATTGCTGACTCTGAGTGCTCTACACTCGTGTTAATTGACCTCCGTACTTTGTTAATAAAACATCATATAAAACACAGCTAAATAGCTTGTTAGTTATTATGATCTTTACAGTAGACCAAATCAAAACAAGCATTTCCTGACTGAATGCACAAAGTTTTATATGAATCGTTGTGTTCTTCTGTGTTACTGGTAAGCACATGATTTGGAATTAATAAGAAGATTAGGTTACTATCCAAAATTGCTAGAATTCAGCATGGTAAATCACATAAGTGGGTATTTTCAGTATTTCCAGAATAGCAGAGAAAAAGTATTTCTTTGGAATATGCTAATTACATGAATATATCCAGTATAGCTATACATTCTATGCATCATGTAATTCCAGAATGAAAGCTTAACTTCAATATGGACCTTTTTTGTTGTTAGATTTTGGGCAAATATATACATTATGTGTTCACTTTAGTTTATTTTTTAAAATATTTCTTTTGCAATGTGTTTTAACAAACTTAGTAAGGTCTACTAAGTTCTGTATTTTGTGATAACATAAATCAAGCTTCTATTTATCATCACAAAAGTCACAATGAAACATAGGAACACTGCTGGTGAGACGGGGCAGAAAAGAGGAGACATGTGCATAAGGGGGCATAGTCCTCTGGGACTCAATTTAAACATTACATAACTAGAGGGCCATTCACACTTGACCCTTATTAAACTCAACCACTCAGCTCAGTTAGTGACAACTACAACAAACAACAATCATATTCCTTTACCACACACACACACACACACACACCACACACACACACACACACACACACACACACACACACACACACAACACACACACACCACACTGTCAAGCACATACAGTTTCTTTCTTCCACAGACACACATACACTGCTTAGACTTGACACTCGCATGTGCAGCTGAATTGACTTATGTTACACAAGCGTTTAATTGCCCAGAG